>CM019151.1:92287599-92526959 GCA_009733165.1 Naja naja
TTGTAAGTCAAGGATTATCTGTATTGTTTTCCACTATCTTGGTGGTAAGATAACTTTTTTTAAAAAAACCAGGATCCACTGAGATTTAAATCTCTGGCAATTCCTCAGATTTTGAATCAGGGTCAAGTCCTTCCTGAAAATTACTAGATAGATAGATAGATAGATAGATAGATAGATAGATAGATAGATAGATATTTGTATGTATGTATGTATGTATGTATGTATGTATATATATATATATATATATATATATATATATATATATATATATATATATATATATTTGTGTTATATTTTTGGTAAAGGTATGTAGGTCTTGGTAGGGTCTTGTCCGTGTAAGATTGAAATACTGCTGCGTTTGGCGAAATCTCATCCGTCATCTTCAGGCTGGTGTCTTCAGCTTCGTTCTCCTGGGAGAAGTGTGTGATGTGTGGCTGTTTTTCCCTTTTTAAACTCTAGAGTTGGCTGTGTTGTTGCTTCTTGATTGGTTGTGGAGTTGATATATGCAGATTGGATGGCTTTTCCTGAGACCCTGTGTGGCTGAGGTGCTGGCTGTGTTTCTCTCAGCCTTTTGTGTTTAACGACCTGGGTAATGGGCTGTGTGATGACCTTCTGAGTTCTATTGTTGTGACGTCCTGGGTGTGGTGCTGTAATCTCCTGGGTGGTTGTCTGTAACCTCCTGATGTTTGTGTTGTGATCTCCTGAGTTCTGTGATGTAGTATCCTGGGTGGAAGGCTGTGATGTGACATTCGGGCCTTGGTTTGGCTCGAGTTTGAGTCTGGCTATGTGTTTATAGCGTGTGTCAGTTTGCTTAGTTTGGGGTTGGAGGGGGTGTAGCAGCTGGTGTTGCAGCCATGGTCTGGTTTCTGGATGGTGGTTGCCTTTCATCTGTGGCGTGGGCTTGGGTTTGAGTCTGGTGAAGGAGATTGGTGGTGGCATCATGTGTTATTTTGGGTCGGTGTTGGTTTTCATGGTTGGGACTGGTTTGTTGATTAGGGCTAGTTTCCAGATGTCTGGTAGGCGGAAATATCATCCCGTTTATTCATGTTATGGGGTGTTTCTCTATTTAGATGGCTTCCCTAATTATTCTCTTGTTGAAGTGTTCAGTATTGGAGATAAGTTTGGATCCCTCAAAATCAATTTCATGTCCTGTGGCTTTAAAGTGCTGGAAAAAGGAGGAAGTTTTTCTTCTTTTCTGACTGCGTTCTTGTGTTCTGCGATCGTGCATTTATTCTCCTGTTGGTTTGTCCAATGTATGTGGCTGGGCAAATTTTGCACGGTATTTATAAACTCCTTGGTTTTCTAGCTGGATCTTGTCTTTGGGGTTTCTTAAGATGTTGGCTATTTTTGGTCAGTGCCAAAGGCTGTCCTGATATTGTGTTTGTGGAGAATTTTGCTGATTTTATCTGTGGTGCCTTTGATGTAAGGGAGGAGGGCGATGCCATTGTCCTGTTCTGTGTCTTGGTTTTTGGGGGGAGTCTCCCTTAGGATTAGGTTGGTGATTGTGCTTCTTTGGAATCCATTGGACATTAATACGTTAGTGAGGGTGTGTAATTCTGTTCTCAAGTGGTCTTTGTCAGCTAGGCATTTGGTTTTGGAGCTATCCAAAACAAATACAACCCCCCTAAGCACATCCTAGATCTGACCAACCATTGCCTTTCCAACACATACTTCATCCACAATGGACAAAGATATAAATAGATAGAAGGAGCACCTATGGGATCACTCCTCTCACCCGTCATCGCTAACCTATACATGGAACATTTTGAAACCAATGCTCTAGACAAATCCAAATACAAACCCAAACTCTGGCTTAGATATGTAGATGACACTTTCGTAATTTGGCCACATGGGAAAGAAAAACTGGACAACTTCCTCACACATCTCAACAGCCTACACCCAAAATACAATTTACCATGGAAACAGAAACCAACAACCAACTTCCATTCCTGGACGTCCTAATTTACAAGAAACCCAATAGCTCCCTAGGACACACCATCTACCAGAAAAAGACACACACTAACCGCTACTTAAATGCACAATCCCATCACCACCCTGCACAGATCAACTCCGTAGCCAAGACCCTCATCTCCAGAACCAAACGCCTAGCTGACAAAGACCACTTGAGAACAGAATTGTGTTTATAGCATGTGTCAGTTTGCTTAGTTTGGGGGTCGGAGGGGGGTGTAGCAGCTGGTGTTGCAGCCATGGTCTGGTTTCTGGACGGTGGTTGCCTTTCGTCTGTGGGGTGGGCTTGGGTTTGAGTCTGGTGAGGGAGATTGGTGGTGGCATCATGTGTTATTTTGGGTCCAGTGTTGGTTTTCGTGGCTGGGACTCGTTTGTTGATTAGGGCTAGTTTCCAGATGTCTGGTAGGCGGGAAGTATCGTCCCGTTTATTCATGTTATGGGGGTGTTTCTCTATTTCAATGGCTTCCCTAATTATCTCTTGTTGAAATGTTCAGTGTTGGAGATAAGTTTGGATCCCTCAAAATCAATTTCATGTCCTGTGGCTTTAAGGTGCTGGAAAGGGGAGGAAGTTTTTTCTTCTTTTCTGACTATATATATCCAAATCTCTATCTGTCTGTCTGTCTGTCTGTCTGTCTATCATCTATCTATTATCTATCTATCTATCTATCTATCTATCTATCTATCTATCTATCTATCTGTAGATATATATATATAGAGAGAGAGAGAGAGATGATTTAGAGATAGATAGATAGATAGATAGATAGATAGATAGATAGATAGATAGATAGATAGATAGAGATTTGGATATAGATATAGACAGATAGACAGATAGATATATTTATATTTATATATGTAAACCAAAATCTGATACAGCATTAAAGATTTATACATGAATGTATTCACTCTGGTATGTTTATCATAGCCCAGAAATACAGGTGCAGGCATTATTCAACTCTGGAACAACTCATTCAATTGTTTCTGGTTCGTTCGTTTGTTTGTTTAATTGTATTGATTAATCCCTGGAGGTTATTTATTTATTCGCTTGTTTGTTTCAATGTTCTCTGTCCCATAAAGCGAAGGAAGATAATTACAAGTAAGAGGAGTAAAGCAAGGATATTTAAACGAAGCAGGAAATAACTCCTGTAAAATGAATGATGAAATGAATTTGATTTGTTCTTAAGGCAATTGAGACATGCTCAGGTTTAAGTTTCCTTTTTTGTAAAAAATGATAATACGTTTAATTCATATTAATATGGCTCAATTGAGGTTGTAAAATGAGGATTACCTGTACACTTCCGAAGTGTGATTCTGATTGGTCATGTTTTTGCCAAAAACCAGCATTTACATCCGGATTTTTGGCAGAAATGCACCCCTAGTGAACAAAAGTTTCAACCTCTGCCCCTCTTTTCCTCCACCTTTTTTTCTTTTCTTCTCCTCTCTCCCTTTCTTTTTTCCTTCCTCCCTCCCTCCCTCCCTCCCTCCCTCCCTTCCTTCCTTCCTTCCTTCCTTCCTTCCTTCCTTCCTTCCTTTCTCTCTCCTCCCTCTCCACCTTGTGGGGTGGAGTCTGGCCAACTGAATGAAGCTAAGTGTTTACTGGCCAAATGCCCTTCCTGTTGCCAATGTGGAGTTTTGTTCAACATATATATCTATCTCTCTGTGTCTCTCTCTGTCTCTCCCTCCCTCCTGCCACCCCACCTCTCTCTCTCTCTCTCCCCCCCCCTCTCTCTCACACACACACACATACACATATAATCTAGCTATTAATCATTCTCTTCCTTCCTTCCTTTCTCTCTCTATCTCTCTTTCTCCTTCCTCCCTCCCTCTCTGTCTCCTTCCTTCCTTCCATCCTTTCTCCTTCCTTCCTTCCTTCCTTCCTTCCTTCCTTCCTTCCTTCCTTCCTTCCTTCCTTCCTAGCAGATGCATGTTAAATTGTACAAGTTGTCAAGCTGCCATGTGGTATTTCAGTCTTGACATGAAGGCTGTTTGATCGAGCGGCCCTCTCCGCCACATCTCTGGAAAGAGCCCTTTTTGAGCATGGCTGTCACGGAGGAGGAGTGCGAATCCTTAGCGCTCTCTCTCTCTCTCTCTCCCTCTCTGCTGGCGCCGGGGGTGGGAAAGATGGCAGCAAAGAGGGAGATGGTTAATCAATAACCACAAGGTCAGCAGATGGTGTCAGCCTCGGTGGCCCCTGTTAGGAAGCAGAAGCAAAAGGATTTGTAGGGGCTTGTAAAGGCTTAAAAACACACACACAGAGACACACACACCCCACCGGCACAGTGTCAGGGAAGAACAAGCAGCTTCTCAGCTTCAATAGAAGAGAGTCCTCTACCGACAGGTTGCAGAAAAGCATCCTTGGAATCGAAGGGACACCTTTGCCTTCCAGACATCTGTGATGCTTTGTTTATATACCTTTATCAGAATAGAGCTGGAAGGGACCTTGGAGGTCTTCTATTCTAACCCCCTGCTCAAGCAGGAGACCCTATATACCATTTCAGACCAATGTCTATCCAGTCTCTTCTTAAAGACCTCCAGTGTTGGAACATCTACAACTTCTTGGAGGCAAGTCATTCCACTAATTAATTGTTCTCACTATCAATAATTTTTTCTTTAGTTCTAGGTTGCTTCTCTCCTTGATTA
The DNA here is from genome assembly GCA_009733165.1 of Naja naja. Taxonomy (NCBI): domain Eukaryota; kingdom Metazoa; phylum Chordata; class Lepidosauria; order Squamata; family Elapidae; genus Naja; species Naja naja. The sequence continues at coordinate 92,292,205 of CM019151.1, forward strand.
CTTTCCATCCATTGATTCCTGTCCTGCCCTCAGGTACTTTGGAGAATAATTTGACCCCCTCTTCTTTGTGGCAGCCCCTCAAATACTGGAAGACTGCTATCATGTCTCCCCTAGTCCTTCTTTTCAGTACACTAGACATACCCAATTCCTGCAACCGTTCTTCATATGTTTTTGTCTCCAGTCCCTTAATCATCTTAGCTGCTCTTTGCACTTCTTCCAAAATCTTAACATCTTTTTTTGGTAATGTGGTTTAGAGAAAATGCTTTAGCTTTTGTCACCTTTTGGGGTTTTCTGCTCTGGTAGTTTGACATCTCCACTAAATAAAAGTTTGCATTTGGCAAGGCAGCCCAAACAATGCCTGCACTTTCTTTCCAAAGCAGAGGGACAATTACAGGAGAACTTTTCATAAAATAGAAACACTGTATGTCACTTGGGAAATTCATGCCCGTGGTCCTGGTTATGGCTTGCTCTAGTCTAGGTCATATTTTGTAAGTTCCCGAGGTGTGCATTTTTATGCATTATTAACTTTTGAGTGAAGGGGCTCCAAAATAACTTAAGGCTCCAAAATAACTGCATTTCAAACTATTATTATTATTATTATTATTATTATTATTATTATTATTATTCACACAGTCAGTCAGATGTTCAGACTGGGTCTGGCATTTTTGTCTACCTATCGAGTCCTTCCCAAGGACCTGGGATAGGCAAATCTGGATGTTTGATGGTGTTACAGAGATCGCCACAGGATGGAAGCTGTTCCAAGCAAAGCTGCCTTCTGCAATTGACTGATAGCAAATGTGTCAATGCCAATGATGGTGTTCAAGTGGTGCTCCAGGTGTTTTGGGACTGCACCCAAGGCGCCTATGACTATTGGTACTACCCTTGCTTGCCTCTGCCATAGTCGTTCTATTTCTATTTGTAGGTCTTTGTATTTTGTGATCTTCTCCAGTTCTTTCTCTTCTCTTCTGCTGTCTCCAGGCGCTGCCACATCCACTCTCCAGACTTTTTGGTCTTTCTTATACTTTATTTCAAAATAACATAAGGCTCCAAAATAACTGCTTTTCAATTTTGTTGTTGTTGTTATTGTTGTTTGTTGTTGTTGTTGAATGTTGGTTAGGAAATATCTAGCAAGGCTTTTCAGCAAACGGGTAGAATTAATTTCCAACAGTTTGTTTACTCACCGTTCAAAGTTACAGCAGCATTGAAAAAAAGAGACTTAGGATCAGTTTTCACATTTATGACCATTGCAGCATCTCTCTGGTCACGTGATCCAAATTTGGACGCTTGGTAACAAATTCACATTTATGACGGGTGCCATAGTGATCCGAGCTCATGTGATCATGTTTAGCGGCCATCTGGCAAAGTCAGTTGGAGGGGTGGGGTATTACCGTACTACCTCCAGTGATTCATGTAACAGCTGGGGCAAGAAAAGTTGTAAAACACATCACCAATGTCTCACTTAGCAATAGAAATTTTTGGCTTAACGGTAGACATACGTCAAAACTACCTGTACTCTGGGAAGAACCCCTGGGAAGAACCTGTGTCCTGGCTAGCATCCAAATGGGGTGCCGTCAGTCAGATATTGTAGGCTGGCGGTCCCCAGGGCTAGGGCCTTCTCTGTGGGAGCACCTGCCCTTTGGAATCAGCTCCCCGTCGATCTCCGTTTGGCCCCTGACCTCCGCTCCTTCCGCCGGGACCTGAAGACTTGGTTGTTCCAACGGGCCGGCCTTGAATGACCCGGGGGGGGGTTGGGTTTATTTTATTTTTATTTGGCTTGTTTACTGTTTAATTTTGTTTTATTGTAAATTTTTCTCTGTTTTAATGTTCGCCGCCCTGAGTCCTTAGGGAATAGGGCGGCATACAAGTCGAATAAATAAATAAATAAATAAAATATATTTCATAATAAAATGCCCTGCCTTGTTCTTTGTGGCATAGCTATTTTACAATGGAAACTGTGGCTTGTTTTTATTTTTTAATTTTTTAAGCCTCCTGGATAGATCCATGCCATAGTGGGTGTATCTGTTGTACCCCATCATTTGTTGTAAAGTGGCTTTTTCCTGATTATTTAACTGATTAATTAGTTGGTGCAGTTCCCACCCATCTTGTTTGTATCCTAGCTTAGTATTTAATCAATGCTTCTTATTAAATAGCAATTGTTGCCTCCCGCGTATAGAGACATGGAATAACTGCATCTGTTTGGTGGGATTGTCGAAAGGTTGTCGGATTTCTAGACACGGTGTTTTGTTTCCTTTTAAAAAAAAAAGATATTGTCAACAGACTGCAGAATAAAGGAGTTAGAAGGGACGTCAGAGGTCCTCTAGTCCAACCTGGAGAGGTTAAGGAGAGCGCGGGGGTCACTGAACATTTTATTTATTATTTATTTATTAATGGGACTTATATGCCGCCCCATCTCCAAAGACTCGGGGGCGGCTTACAATAAAACAAACACAATAAATACTTAAAAAAGAATTAAACTAATGGTCCCAATTAAATACAAAACTTAAAATCCCACAAAATCTAAAACCCGTTTGCTTATTGTTACTCTTTAAAACACAATTGCATATCATATACTTTTAATCCCTTTGGGCTGGAGACCCATATAAACCCCAGGAAGCAAATGAGGAAATAATTAATTTAATTGTTATAATTTACCAGGGATGGAAAAGGAAGGGGTGTGGTGGCTCAGTGGCTAAGGCGCTGAGCTTGTCGATCAGAAAGGTCGGCAGTTCAAATCCCTAGTGCTGCATCAGGGAGTGAGCTCCCATTACTTGTCCCAGCTTCTGCCGACCTAGCAGTTCGAAAGCACGTAAAAAAAATGCAAGTAAGAAAATAGGGACCACTTTGGTGGGAAGGGAACAGCGTTCTGTGTGCCTTCAAAGGTGTTTAGTCCTGCCGGCCACGTGACCACGGAGATGTCTTCGAACAGCACTGGCTCTTCGGCTTTGTAACGGAGATGAGCACTGCCCCCTAGAGCTGGAAACGACTAGCACATATTTGCAAAGGGAACCGTTACCTTTACCAGGGATGAGTGTTACCTGGTTACCCTCTTTTGTTCTAGATGGTGAAGTACCAAAAGGCCTGGTTTGATTACAGCAGTGTACGACTCAAATAAATAAAGTACAATGAAAATAAACACGACCACGCTTTCTATACCGTAAATGAAATATTCAATCTAAGCAAGGAAGGGAAGGAAGGCACGAGTAATGGGTTCCAACAAGCTGTGACATTTCTCTTGGTAGAATATCTTCTTTTCTCTTAACTTCACATCTCAGAAAAGACATTCCAAAGGCCAGGATTTGCAACCCTCTTCCAACCCACACAAAACACACAAACACAACAGCTTTCTTGGCTCTGCCTCTCGCAGAGTTTCCCCAGAAACACCACCATGAGCCGATACATCCATAGGATTGTTCACTGTCAGTCTTCTGAAATGCAACCCTGCCACCTCCTCCGGATCTCCCATGGTTTCTTATAGTGGCTTCTTAATTTGTTTATTACATTTATACGGTGCCTTTCCTTTGGGGAAAATGGGGCAGGTGGTGGCAGAGTGCCCTTTCTTTTTTCTCCTCCTATGGACAGCTCAGATAATAACTGTGGTTAAGGCCACCCCAGGGGTATCCCGAACTCGGCATTTAAAATTAGTTTTCAGCCAGGACGTGCGGTTCTCCCAGGGTGCTAATTTTGCCCTTTGAATCTTCTGGGGTTTTTTTTCTCCCTTTCCACCTTGTCCCCACAGGAGTTTGCATTTAGTGCATGGAGCCATAGCAAAATCAGGGATTTTAAAATGTGGTTTGAGAGATGTCTCCATTACCTTTGCCCACTACACTGTATTTTCTCTGCCCAAAGGCTCCCGTGTTGGGAATCCTTTCCACCGGGCTTGAGAAATTTGATCCTATCTAGGGCAGTCTTCTCCTTTGCCCTTTGGAATTTAGCATGCACACCTGTGCACCTGATTGTCAGCCTTGGAAGCCATATTTTTACTTGGAAGCTTCGAGGCTGCCACATTCAGTGCCTGAGAGTTCAGGAGGGGGCATTTCATAGAGAGGTAGAAGATTAGACACAACAACATTCTTTCTCAGAGAGTCAAGGACATGTTGCCCTGCACCTGGAGAGGAATGTCTGGAGGGAGGTCTCCAGTTGGGATGACATTTGATTGGGCTATATGATGGACTGGTGGGTGGCAGGGGATGGATCTTTGATTTCTCTTTTGGGAAGGGCAAACCCGGATGTCAACTTGTAAAACATTCCTATGCTGGTTTCCAAGTTGCCATAAGAAAGGGGGGGAACCGTGAAGGAGCATATGGCAAATGAACTCAGAAGCACATTCCAAGCTTCTCTTGCAAAGATTGTAACCGAGGCAACCAGATATACTGGGCGCGAAAATCCTTTATTGGAAAGCGTGATTGAGGTCACCCAGCCCATGAACGTATTCCATTGGACAATCTGAATTATGATACACCCAGAGGGGTGGGGGTGGGGAAACAGGGTCATAGGTGATTGTAGATTAGATATCTCAGAGTCGGCTTCAAACAGGTCTCTGTATTCTGACACCGGAACTCCCAGATTCGGATTTTCTCAGATATGCCAATATGACAACTCTAATAAAATGGAACTTTGAGGAAATGTGTGTCTCGGAGTTTATTGGTTTGGAATTGGTTAGTTGGAATGCTGTCAGTGATGCTGCTCTGCAACTTACGACCTGCAAGGCAAACCTGTCTGATCTGCCATTGTTCGTTTGTTTTTTGAAAAAAGTTTTATTTTTTTCCAAAACAACAAACAAGACAAACATAACATAAAAAAACATAAACCAACATCAATTTCAAGTGTGTCGGTCGGTCACAAATCTTGGTGCCATCCCCTTTCCATCAACACTCTCCATTACAGAAGAAAAGAAAAAGAATACTGAACAAACAAAAAATAATAAAATAAAGAAAAATACAACCGCCTATTATCTATTTGAAGAAGTCTCAAAAATGTATACATTTTAGTTCATACATTACCTAAATTATCTCCTCTATAATCCATTATTATTATTATTATTATTATTATTAACTCTCTACAATATTATAGTCTCTATATTATATTCTCATTCAAACCTGTCTGATCTGCCATTGTTGATGGTCCTGATGAAAAGAATCCTAGTTTGGTCAGGAAACCTTTGCAAGAAAAAAACACCAAGAATCCCAAAGGTGCTTTTTCAAAAAAAAAAAAGACTTGGTCAGGACTCCAACAAATCCACCCCCATTCAAATCATAAGTCTCTAGCCGCATCTCAGAGAAAAGAAAATTGATTTATTAGGAGTGGTAATGTTGGTGTTGGCTGGGTGCAGCCAATACTAAAATACATCATTCATTTCCCCCTGGACCCTGGTCTTCCCTCCACCCTCTAGATGTATATTCTCCAATGGGACGGATCCATCTCCAAGAGTCATCTATCATGCTCTCCAGTAATTTTCTTGCACTCCGACAACTTTGGGCTGCCAGGGTGATTATCTAGGCACTTAAGGCACTTCAGGAACGATTCTCCTTTGGTCTTTTTGGCTGCCAGGCTTCCTTGGTTTATTTCTCTTTGAAAAGGTTTCGCTTCTCATCCAAGAACTGCTTCTTCAGCTCAGCTTCTTGGACGAGAAGCAAAACATTTTTGAAGAAAAATAACCAAGGAAGTCCAGTTGCCTTTTGGAAAAACACACACACACACTTTTAGAACAACTGTGTCCTGGATGATTGAGAATCTCCATAGACACCAAGGCCCAAGAGCAACAAGGACCCCACAGCTCAATCCTGACCTACACGTATTCTCTTCTATCGGTACTGAAGAATTCTTAATGATGTCCCAGGGAAGCCTATGGTCCCCAGGACACAGTTAAAACATCAATGCTGTTACTATCGGGTCCAAGGACATTTTAAGACTGTCTATAGAGTCCTCCAGGAGCTCCTTTTGCCTTCTATTATTTGTTTTATATTGTTCATTTCCACTGAGCAATTAACATGCAAGTAAGGTATCTTACTTTATTTTTTTTTAACTTGGATTGCTGCTGAATTGGTTACTTGTCTCCGTTAAGAGCTCAGTGTCTTTGCCAGATGCTGAATAATTAAATTTAAGATTTATTTGAGCATCTTACAAACAAACTTCTGGGTGAACACACTTTTAATAAGGTTTAATCAACTGGTATTAAATCACAAAGAAGAAAATTGAATTGTGGGATCCTCGGTGCTCTCTGAGCTTGGTTGTTTTCTTGCAAGTGTTTCGTTACCCAACTAGGTAACATCATCAGTGCTAGTAGGAAGTGAGGTTTTCTCTTACTTTTATATACAGGTAGTCCTTCCTTTAGTGACCATTTGAAGTTACAATGATACTAGAAAAGTGACTTATGACCATTTTTCACATTGACAACCATTTCATCAGCCCCCTCTTCATGTGATCAAAATTCTGGCTACTTGGCAACTGACTCGTATTTATGACAGTTGCAGAGTTCTGGGGTCATGTAATCCCCTTTTGAGACCTTCTGACAGGCAATGTCAATGGGAAAGCTAGATTCACTTAACAACTGTGTTACTAGCTTAACACCTGCAGTGACAAATGACAGTGGCAAAAAAGGTCGTAAAACAGAGCAAAACTCACTTAACAACTGTCTCACTTAGCAACAGAAATGTTGGGCTCAATTGTAGTCATAAGTCGAGAATTATCTGTACTAGTGGTTTTTGCCCTGCCAGTATTGGTGAGACTGTTCTTATACTTAGACTTACATACCACTTCACAGCGCTTTCCAGCCCACTCTAAGCAGTTTATAGTCAACATAATTGCCGCCAAACAATCTGGGTCCTCATTTTACCAACCTCAGAAGGACGGAAGGCTGAGCCAACCTTGAACCAGTGAGACTCAAACTGCCAGTTCTTGGTGGTTCATTAATTAGGCTGTTGTGTGTGCTGTTTGGTTGTTTGTCTGAGTCAATTGTGTGTTGTGTGCTGTTTGGTGGTTTGTCTGAGTCAATTGTGTGTTGTGTGCAGTTGTTTGTATGACTCAATAGTTCCTTAATGGGGGTATTGTTTACTTCTTGACTACTTACTTCTTGGTCTAGTAGTAAGCTTGGTGTGAATTACTGGAGAGGAGGTTTGACTACTTCTTGATCTAGTAGTAAGCTTGGTGTGAATTACTGGGGAGGAGGTTTGACTACTTACTTCTTGGTCTAGTAGTAAGCTTGGTGTGAATTACTGGGGAGGAGGTGTTTGAGTTTGGGAAGTCTTTATGTTTTTCCCTTTTAGGCTTTTTGAGTTTCTCTTCTGAATGGTATGCAGACATTGTTTACACCCCTGTGTCCGCCAATGGCTGATGTGTCTTAAAAGCCAGGCTTCTAGGAATTCTCTAGCACTCTTGGGCTGAAACTTAAGGGTGGAAAATGCTTTAGACTGCAAATACAGTGAAGAATTGCTCGCTTATACTTCACTGGTGTAGAGGAACAATCCCGAAATTAAGAATTAATGAAGGCACCTTTGGGGGGGGGTGTTCACAAAGCATCACAATTCACCGGTAGCTTTGCTTTATCGAACCCGCTTATGTCTGAAACAAAAACGAGGAGGACGAGGAGGGCTGGCTACGTGCGAGGCCCCTCATCGCCAGAGCAAAATTCCTTTCTCTGCAATCTAATCCGTCAGGAGCCATGGAGGAAGCGCTATCAGAGAGGCCTCCAGACAGCCTTGGCGGGGAGTAGGGGGGGGAACGTTGTGTGTGTATGTGTGTGTGTTTCTGCATGTGCAGGACCCATTGCCTGGCAGCATGGATGCTTCTCAGACCTCCTCCATCCAGTGAATTATAAATGAGGCTCCAGCCTATCGGAGGAAAAGGTTAATGTGAACAGAGAGCCGATGAGGCTTGGCAGCTTAGGGAAAGTTGTGCTCGGTTGCAGGGTGTGTGTTTTCCATGCGTAGCATCCCAGCTGAACCTTTGGGGCTTTCCAGCGAATGTGTAGGAAAAGACCTTTTTTACTGGTAAGATAATAAAAACCTAACACACAAAGCTGTGAACATGGTGCATAGGAGCTCAACCACCCCACGGTTCAAAGGTGGCTTTTTATATATATTTCCCTTTTTCTAGGGTAAAGAGGGATGGCTCATTTTGTTTTTATTTACTTATTTGTTTCATATCTTGCCTTTCTTATTTTTACTAGTAGCTCAAGGTGGCAAATACATAAAATTACTCTTCCTTCCTCCTACAACAATCCAGTGAGCTGGTTTGGGCTGAGAAAGAGAGGGGGGGAGAGATAAAGTGAGAGAGAGGGAGTGTGTGAGAGGGAGAGAGATGTGGGAAAGAGATAAAGAGAGAGGGAGAAGAGAGAGAGAGATAGTGAGAGAGGGAGGGAAGGAGAGAGGGAGAGAGGGAGAGAGAGAGAGAGAGAGACTGGCCCAAAGTCACCCAGCTGGATTTCACGGCTAAGGTGGGACTAGAGCTCCCCATCTCCTAGTCAGACACAGTCATTAAGCAACTCAAACTCCCCCCATTGGCTTTACTTACTGGAAGCTAGCTAGGAAGGTTGCAATCCTATGCACCTGTTTAACCTCAGTGGATGTGCTCTACGAACGTTGATTTAAGCTTCATTCAGGTAGAATTAAAATTCTCTTTGTGTGCAAAAGAAAACAATTCTGCATATATGGCTTCCATGGGATTTCACGACTGGGAGTTACCTATACATCGTACATGGGTTTAATTATATTAATGTTTTGCTCCAGGTTCCATCCTCTAAAAAGGCTTTCTGTCACCAATTTAGTTGAAGAACAAGTTTTGGGAAGAGACAAGGACAAAGAAAAAAATGTTTTACAGTGAAATTGTGAGAATTCAGTGGTTATAACGACTGGAAGATTTAGGCTCAAACTGGGAAAAGACACTCTTCCCAAAATATAAAATATAGTAGCTGCTCCTATATCCTTATGCTCTGGTTACTTATGAAATAGATAAAAGGGACAAAACTTTCCCATAAAGAAACGGTAACATTCAAGATCTTAAATCACATTAGAATTTGCAGAATTGTAACTTAACTGTTCCGTTCGTGATTAATTTTCATTTCATTTTATTTTCGTATCTTACAGCTTGAGGGATTTTAATGGCTTTCAGGTAGAACTGAAGTGGAGACAATCGCAATGAATTCTATGGACAGACACATACAGCAGACTAATGACAGACTGCAGTGCATAAAACAGGTAAATGAAAGGTATCTCCTTTGTGGTGGGGGGAGAAATTAGAGCTCCCAAACAGTTAAAGGTTTCTTGGCAGCTGCCTCCAACTTAAAACAGTGTTTGCAAACAAGATTTTCACTGTGTTTTGTTTAGCAAGATTTACTGAGATGAAAAAACAAAATAAAACAACAACAACAAATGAGGTTACAATTTGACAATGTCCTATTTAAGACCGATGCACACTTTAAAGTTGGAAGTTTCATGATTTCTTTATTTTATTTTGACAAATTGGGAACAATTAGGAGAGGTGTTAGGCTCTTTAAAATGGACAGGAAGTGAAAAGAATTTACATTTATTGAGAAGAGTGTCTTTTGCTTCCAAGAATTGCAACAACTGAATGTTTCCTGTTAAAATCCATATTTCTCCACAATACATTAGGACACAAGGGTTTTTTTAGTTCCTTTTTAATTATCGTCTTATAATTCCTGGTTGTTGTTTTTTTTTAAATAATATCAAGGGGAACAGGCAGCTGGCTCTTTATATAATAATCTCCTGTATCTTGAACAGTCTGGGAACCAATCCTGATATCCTTTCAAATCTAAATCTGATTTGGTTGTGTTCTCAATCTCTTCACTAAGCTCTCAAGCAGAGGGAAGCTGATATTTGTGGAGTCCTTGGTGCTCTCTGAGCTTGGTTGTTTTCTTGCAGATGTTTCATTACCCGGCTAGGTAACATCATCAGGGAGTACCAAGACGCCACACACTTCAACCCTGAGCTACAAATATTACCTTCTGTGGAAATCAGATATTTTCGTGTTTGCGCATCCAACCCCCATGTTTTTCATGCTTGGCCTATGGAGACATTACAAAAATGGAATTAGTCATCCCATCCCTGGTCTTGATGGACCTCCCCATTCTGATATTGCACAGGTGGCATCAACGTCTTCTCTACATCTGTGCTAAACATGTGGGTGCCTGCTGGAGCCACACAATCTGGGATGGATTTAGTGGAGGCAGTCAAGAAAGTTTGCAGTTCCCTTTTTAAAGTGCCTGAATAAGAATAATGAAATGTGGACTAGGAACTGTGTAAATCAAATATTTATTTATTTACTTCCTTTCTTCCTCCCTCCCTCTCTCCACATACCTCTTCCTCCCTTCCTCCTCCCTTCCTATACTTTTCCTTCCTTCCTCCCATTCTCCCTCCCCATACTTCTTCCTCCTCATTTCATCGGCTTCCTTCCTTCTTCCATGCTTCATTCATTTCTTCCTTCATTGCTTCATCTTCTTCCCTTCCTTTCCGCCATATTTCATCTGCCTTCTCTTCCTCCATCATCTCCTGTCATTTTCATTTTCCTTTTTCATCCCTTCCCTGGCTTTTCTTCTTCCCCATCTCTTGTTCTTCTTCTCCCATCCTTCTTTCTCTTCCTTTCTTTTCATTCTTTTCTCCTTCTCCTCTCTCCTCATCTCCTTTCCTTTCCTCTTCCTCCTTCATCCTCTATCCCTCATCATTCTGATGTTCAGTGTTCATAACTCAACATTCCCACAGTTTCTACTGTACCTATAATTTGAGTTTTCATAACTGGAATTCCCTCCCTAAAAATTGTTGATTGCTCCTCTGCAAATTGGGTCTCTTCCCAAAGTCTTCATAAATGTCAGCCCATGTGAAAGTTGGATCCTACTTGTTTTCGTGCTTCTCTACCCTAAATTGCTCCTTCTGGAAAGGTGTTTGAGAACAGAAAAAAAAAGTCTGGCTCACAGATATTGCAATACCAGGTGATGCAGGAATTGAAGAGAAACAGCTATTAAAAAAACCCCTAAATATTGTGACTTGTAAAGTGAAGTTGAGCGATTATGGAGGAAGAAACCAATGGTTGTACCAATAGTAATAGGAGCCCTTGGAGCGATATCCAAAGGGCTTCCCAGATACATGGAAATCCTGAACTTATCAGACCTGAATATCCTGATGTTGCCAAAAAAACCAACCCATCTTAATCCATATATTCAGATGTTACATTAACAGCTCTTAGGTCCTTGATTAGGACTTGAACGGTTAGTTTTTTACCAGTCCCAGACAGTGAATTGAATTGAAGATTAAATCAACAACAGCAACAACAACAATAATAATAGACATGCAGCAAGAAAAAATCACAAAGTATCGGGACTTACAAACTGAAGTTGAGCGACTTTGGAAAAAGATATTGTGTGTTATCCCAATTGTGATTGGAGCCCTTGGAGCAGTACCTAAAGGGCTACCTCGCTATTTGGAATTCCTGAATTTATCAGACTTGAATACCCTGATTCTACAAAAAACCACCCTACTTGGAACAGCTTATATCCTCCGATGCTACCTGAACAGTTCCTAGGTCCTTGGTTAGGACTCGAGCTGTTGAGCTACCAACCAGCCCCAAAGGCTGTGAATCTCACCAATGATTAAAAAAATAATAATAATAATAGTAATAATAATAATAATAATAATAATAATAATAATAATAGACACAGCAGTACCTGGAGACAGCAAAATAGAAGGGAAAGATAACAAAGGACAAAGTCCTGCAAATAGAAATAGAATGACTGTGGCAGAGGCAAGCAAGGGTAGTCCCGATAATAATAGGCGCCTTGGGTGCAATTCCCAAAACAACTGGAGCACTGCTTGAATGCCACTGGCATTGACAAATTCACCATCAGTCAATTGCAAAAAGCAGCTTTATTTTTCCATCCCGCGAAGATATCTGTAACACCATCAATCATCCACATCTGCTTATCCCAGGTCCTTGAAAAGGACTTGATAGGTAGACAAAAACGCCAAACCCAGTCTGAACGTCTAGCTGACGGTGCAATAAACCAGAATAACAAGTGTTGGAAGGGACCTTGGCAGTCTTTTAGTCCAACCTCTTACTCAAGCAGAAGACCCTAGACCATTCTAGACAAATGGTTGTCCAGACTCTTCTTCAAAAAACCTCCATTGATGGAGCACCCACCGATAGTTCAGATGACACCTATGTTGTAAAGTTGGAAATAATATGAACAAGAGTAAACCAAATAACCAAGATCTTGAGTGGTCGTAATTAGGCTTCTTAAGAGGAATAGCAAACCGTGTAAAACATGCATGAAAATTTGGAGGCATCTAATTAAAGAAAAAATCATTTTTATGACCCCTTTAGTTTGGAGGTAGAGTCGGAGGATTGGATGGTGCTGGCTGTTTACTGGCCAGCTGCCCTTGGGGGCATCCAAGAGTATTCAAATCTCCATCCTACTGTATTTAGAAGCCATCTTTTGTTCGGAAATGTTGGGTCCTCTCCTCTTTCTAACTTTTCAACTCTCGTTTCTCGTCTACCCTTGAAAACCTTTTCAAGATTTCTCACACCCTTCAAAGTCAGGAGGGGGGGAAAAAAAGTCCTCAACAGGCTTGTTTCTAAGTTGTGATGCAACGGATGTGGACCATTTTAAATGCACCAAAAATGGAGGAGGAGGAGAAATAGGAGGAGGAGGAGGAAGAGGAAGAGGAGGAGGAGGAAAAAGAGGAGGAGGAGGAAGAGAAGGAGGAGGAAAAAGAGGAGGAGGAGGAAGAGAAGGAGGAGGAAGAAGAGGAGGGGGAATTGGAGGAGGAAGAAGGAGGAAGTGAAGGAGGAGGAGGAAGAGGAGGAGGAGGAAGAAGAGGAGGAGGAGGAGAGATAGGGAGAGAGCTCATAATTCTTTTGGCTTCGGTGGCTGCGCATTTTGTAGACTGACTGGCAACAGTTAGTATGTCAAGGAGACAGACAGCCTTAACTCCTGCCCTACTGAAGGATATAAATAGTCATCTACTCTGCTCGAAGTATCAAGTTCCAGCAATAGGTGGAGGGAAGCTTCTCTTGTTTTTCACCCAGGGATTCAGCTGCCTTTGAAAAACCAGGGTGGCCCTTCGCTTCTCTCCCTGAACCCCTGAAAAGGGATGGTGGGTAGATCTTGGCTTACAACCACCATGGAGGCCAGCCCTTCTGGCGTTGAGTTGCGTTTTGCCCCGTTTTATGACCTCTCTTGCCACAGTGGCTGAGGGGATGACCACAGTGGATAAGGGAGTCACACGGTTATTAAGCGAACCCGGCTTCCCCATGGACTTCGCTGGTTAGAAGGTCGCCAACGGTGGATCGCGTGACCTTGGCCATAAGTATGAGTCACTTATCAACCATCTGAGTTTTGATCAGGGGACCGTGGAGATCCTGCAATGGTCGTAAGTGTGAAAAACGGTCCTAAGTCACTTTGTTCAGTGCTGTTGTAACTTCGACCAGTCACTAAATGAACTGTTGTAAGTCGAGGACTACCTGCATATAAAATCCCCATTGATTATAGATGCTGAGATGTCCATGCTGGAAAACTGGAAGGGTAGAAAGACGACAATATTTCCTTTTAGATTTTATTTATCTTGCCTTTCTTAATCATTTTTTGTAAATACGGGGAGTCCTTGACTTACAACAGTTCATTTAGTGACTGTTCAAAGTTACAGCAATGAAGAAAATGACTTATGACCATGTTTCACACTTATGACCATTGCAGCATCCCCACAGCTGCACCGATCAACTTTGAACACTTGGCAACAGGTTCATGTTTATGATGGTTTGTGGCACCCTTTTTGTGACCTTCTGACAAGCAAAGTCAGTGAGGAAGCCAGATTCACTTAACAACGGTGTTACTGATTTAACAATTGGAGTGATTCACTTAACAAACATGGCAAGAAAAGTCATAAAATGGGGCAAAATTCACTTGGCAGATTTCTACCTGTATGCAGCTTTAAGCGTTACTCAGTATGCACTTGGAGTATTTAGAAAACTGCTTATGTTCTTAATTGTGTGTGTGTGCGAGACAGAGAGGGAAGGAGGGAGGGAGAGGAGGATGAGGGAGGAAGAGAAAAGAGGTGAGGAGAGAGAGAAGGAGGAGAGGAGGAAGGATGGAAGAGGAGGAGAGAGAGGAAGAGGAGAGGGGAAAAGGAGGGAGGAAGAGGAGAGAGAAAGAAGAGAGAGAGGGAGGGAGAGAAAGAGAAGAGAGAGGAGAGAGAGAGACAGACAGAGAGGGAGAGACAGAGAGAGACAGAGACAGTGAGGGAGAGAGAGAGACAGAGAGAGACAGAGAGAGAGAGACAGAGAGGGAGAGACAGAGACACACACACACACAGAGAGAAGCATAAAAGCATAAATTCTGCACCGGCTGATTGCAGCTTCCAAAGAAGCCACTTGACACTGGAAATGATATGGCTGCTTTAATGGGTTACAAACGTGGAGCTTTGCATGCACCTCTTTCAAAACATTTGCACAGAGTGTATATATATATGTGTGTGTGTGTGTGCATGTGTGTGCGTGCATCTTGGCACAGTCTCCTTTCTTTCTTCACTCCTCTTCTCCCCCTCCCCTCTTTCCTTCCTTCTGTCCTTAGGAGTAGGATGATATTTCCCCCTTTCAGACACGTGCATGTATTGCACAATTCTCATCCATGAAGCCAACAGCAGCCACAACATCCCAGAATGAACTCAAAGTGGCAACACGAGCTGTGGCATCTTTATGCATTTATGCATTGGAATTCTGATGCCTGCTGCAAATATGTAGGTCAGAGGCTTTGCGTGCGGCTGTCGTGACACACACGGTCTTTTAACGGTTTAAATGCCTTCCCCCATCCCCAGATGCCACCGGGTGATATGCTGCCTTAGTCTTTCCCCAGGGAATTTTTTTTTTTTAATGTGCTTTCCGGCCAGGCAATTCCAAGGAAAGACCAAAGCAGAAGTCCCAGATTTTAGGAAGCCTTCCATTCAGTGGTGGTATTCTACCGGTTTAGTCCGGTTCGAATGAACCGGTAGTAAAAAAAAATGCTACTGGTTCGCCCAAACCGGTATTTCTGACAATCAGCTGGGCGACGATCAGCTGTGCCGTGCGATTTAGATTAGCTAGAAAGCGGGAAATCATTGGATTTCTTGCTTTCTAGCTAATGTAAATCACACGGCACAGCTGATTCCCCCCCTTGCTGTTGTACTTACCTCAGAAAGCTTCAAATTGCTTCTATTTTTCAGTGCCCAGGAGGCTTCCCCAAGGCCTAGTAGGCAAAAAATGGGGCGCAGGCAGTGCTGTGCGGCCCTCCCAGGCCCCATTTTTGCTCCCAGGAGGCTTCCCTGAGGCCCAGTAGACAAAAACCGGGGCACCGGGGGGGGTGCTGCAAAAGGGGGAAAAAAACCACACAGCCACGCCCACCCAGTCACATGACCACCTGGCCATGCCCACCTAGCCACGCCCACAGAACCATTAGTAAAAAAAATTTGAATCCTACCACTGCTTTCATTGCACAGGAAACCACAGCCCTGCCGAGCAATTTTGATCCAATGCAAAAGCTTGAAATAATATGAAACTCTAGCAATCATCTCAGTGGTGGGATTCAAATTTTTTACTACCGGTTCTGTGGGCATGGCTTGGTGGGCATGGTGTAGCTTGGTGGGCATGGCAGGGGAAGGTTACTGCAAAATCCCCATTCCCTCCCCACCCCTCTAACCTGCTTCCCAGCTCCGTTCTCCTGTGCAGGGCAACATCATCATCATCATCATCATCATCATAATTTATTAGACTTGTATGCCGCCCTTTCTCCCTAAGGACTCAGGGCGGCTCACAGTATAAAACCCAATACAATAATTTAGCTGGGACTCAATGGGAGGCAGGGAATAGATGGGTTGGCAGAGCCAGTCAGAGGTGGCATTTGCCGGTTCTCCAAACTAGTCAAAATTTCCACTTCCAGTTCTCCAGAACTGGTCAGAACCTGCTGAATATGCTCTTCTGAATCATCTTCACTTCTCCCACCTCCCTTCTCCAACATCTGTTCTCTGTCAGGTATGGACAATTTCCAACTTTGGGCCACTTCTTCCTTCTCATCTGTGTAGCCACCTCATATACCTCCAGATGGATTTCTGCCCATCCAGCATCCATTCAAGTCCTTAAGCGATTCCGGTATTCAATTCCCACAACGAAAGAACGGATGACAAATGAACTGCTTTAATCGGTTTTGCTTCTGCCTGGAAACCGCTTCTAGGTTTGGGGCTTGAGACGGGAGAGAAATAATGACACTTTGGGGTGTCCTGATTCGATAGGTTTGTTGTTATAGAAATGGCTAGTATATACTAAGTATGCAAAAGTACATAAATTGAGGCTGTGGTCATGTATTTATCTTTATTCTACTTCCCTGAGAAGAGTTGGTAGTTAATGCTTTTTTCCCTTTACCCCGCACCTCTCTCTTTCCCTTTTTCTTCCTTCCCCATTTTCACACTGTCTTTATTTTCGCATGTATTTTATATTTTGATAAGTTCAATAAAAGATAGATGATAGATAGGAAGGAAGGAAGGAAGGAAGGAAGGAAGGAAGGAAGGAAGGAAGGAAAGAAAAGATTAATAGCTAGATTGTGTGTGTGTGTGAGAGAGAGAGAAGTGGGAGGAGGGAGGGATGGAGAGACAGAGACAGAGAGATAGATATATGTGCTGAACAAAACTCCGCATTGGCAATAGGAAGGGCATCCAGCCAGTAAACACTCAGTTCCATTCAGTTGCCTAGACGCCACCCCACAAGGGGTTAGGGGGTCATTAAAAGATGATGGTGATGACACAGAGAGAGGGGGGAGGGAGGAAGGAAGGAAGAGACAGAGAGACACAAAGAGACAGAGACAAAGAGATAGATATAAGTGCTGAACAAAAATCTGCATTGGCAACAGGAAGGGCATCCTCCAGTAAACACACAGCTCCATTCAGTTGCCCAGACTCCACCCCACAAGGAATTATGGGGTCATGATGATATGATCGGGTACAAGTTACAACTATTCCTTTAGTGACCATTCAAAGTTACAAAGGCCCTGAAAACACTGGCCTGCATTTATGACGTGTCCCAGGGTCATGTGATTCCCCCTTTTGTGACCTGCCAACATGGCAAGTCAAGTGGGGGAAAGCCAACCGTGTTAGGAATGTAACAACAGCAGCGATTCAGTGAACCGCAGCGGCAAGAAAGGTCATAAAACGGGGCAAAAACTCGCTTAACAACTGCATCGCTTAGCGACAGAAACTCTGGGATCAATTGTGGCCATAAGTTGAGGACTACCTGTATTTTGAAACTGGCATTTGGACAACTGGCTGTGAGAGATGGCTGTTGGTGGGGAATTCTGACACGCTTTATGTTATTTTGACACGCTTGGAGGAAGACCATTGTAATATGATTTCCACCTGTGGAAGATAGGGAATGACAGGATATGCAGCTCATCGGAATGACACCTAATTAGAGGTTTCTCCCTTACCATCCTTGGGGGGTGGGCAGAGGGGGTGAGTTACTATGTGTGTGGTAGGTGCCTTCATGCACTCTGAAAATCCAGCTCTTTCAAGAGCCTACTCTGAGTCTGAAGTATAGACACAATATTTGAGGACACCGTCAAATCTTGTCTCCATCTGACTTATTTCCAACATGGATTAGCAATATCCTCCGAGGCTGTAGATCAAACATGTCAAGGCTGCAGCAAGCTTTGCGTCTTATGTTGAGTTCCCTGCAAATATTTTAATATCTGTCTAATTTTATGAGTCCTCTTCAACCTCGGCTCCTTTATCTCGTTTTTCTGTCTCTAGTGCTGGTGAAGTGTGCTCGAGACAAAACAGCCACAATTAACCAAGTATGAATATTCCAGATAAGGTGGATTTTTTTCCTCCCAAATATGTATATATTTCTCCCAGCAGTTGAGTAATAGGTCAGCCAGAAAAGAAATAAAAACCAAACTTTACGCCAAAATAGGCACCTCTGCCAGGCAAGGTTAAGCAAGTTTGACGCCAGGAAAATAGTTTTGGAGTCACACAACGACACTCATCCCAGGAATATCCCTTTGTAGGTCAGCAACATTCTGCAAATCATAAGAACGGAGTAAGAAATCGTTAAAGACAAACAATAAAAGAGAAATGGCTAAAGTTGTTTGAATGAGAATGTTCAGTAAGTCTCCAAGAGAAAAGTTAAAGCAGTTATTTCTTTGTTTTCTTGTTTGTTTGTTTTGTTTGTTAAATCTATTTGCCACTTCTCTTTAGACAGGGTTACTCTAGGTGTAATAAAAAAGGAAGTAAAAGGAACAGATGTGTTCCTCCACTCTTTCCTTCCCTTTCTCTCTCTCCCTTCCCCTCTCCTCTCTTCCTTGATCTCTCTTTCTTCCTTCTTCTTTCCTCCTCTCCCTCTCTACCTCCTCCTCTCTCTTTCCTTCTCTCTTCCTCCCCCTCCCTCTCTCTTCTCTTCCTCTAACGCTCTTCTTCCCTCTGTCCCTCTCTCTCCCTCTCCCCTTTCTTATATTTCTTCTCTCCTCCTCCCTTCTCTCTTTCCTTCTCTCTTTATCTCTCCTTCCACCTCCCTCTCTTCTCTCTTCCTCTACCTCTCTTCCTCCCTCTCTCCCCCTCTCTTCCTCTCTCCCTCTCCCCTTTCTTATATTTCTTCCTCCCTCCCTCCCCCTCTCTCTTTCCTTCTCTCTTTCTCTCTCCCTCCCCCTCTTTCCTCTCTTCCTCTATCTCCCTTCCTTCCTCTCTCTCTCCCCCCATCTATCCTTTTCTCTTTCTCTTCCTCTCCCCTTTCTTATATTTCTTCCTCCCTCCCTCCCCCTCTCTCTTTCCTTCTCTCTTTATCTCTCCTTCCACCTCCCTCTCTTCTCTCTTCCTCTCTCTTCCTCCCTCTCTCCCCCTCTCTTCCTCTCTCCCTCTCCCCTTTCTTATATTTCTTCCTCCCTCCCTCCCCCTCTCTCTTTCCTTCTCTCTTTCTCTCTCCCTCCCCCTCTTTCCTCTCTTCCTCTATCTCCCTACCTTCCTCTCTCTCTCCCCCCTCTCTCCTTTTCTCTTTCTCTCTCTTCCTCTCCCTCCCTCTCTCTTCTCTTCCTCTACCTCTCTTCCCCCCTCTCTCCTTCCCTCCCTCTCGCTCTCTATTTCTCTGTTTTTCTTTATTTTATTTCTTCTGGAAAAAGAAAAAAAAACTTGGCAGTTGAGCTTCACTCCTTCATGGTCATATCCACGTGATTTTTCTGGGCAAGGGTAAAAAGGCCGTTTGCAATTCCCTTCTGGCCTGATTTTTCCTCTTGAGCCTACATCCCTGAGATTAGCCAGTGGGGTCCCATCCGAGTGTTAACCAAGCCTGACTTTGCTTAGGTCGGCCTAATAAACAATATGGACCTAATCTGACTAATAAAATGTCATCAGCCTCGCCCAAGAACAAGAAACAAAAGCTTCTGCATAAAGGGAACACAACTCACGGCATGTTCACTGCGATCCCCGATCTTTCATTGCTTTGGGTTTTGTTCGTTTTGTTAACTTACAAGCTCTATACCCATGTTTCACTATGAAACTATGTGGTCGGGCTTAGTTTTTGGGGAGGAAAATAAGGGAGGGGGGGGAATTGTGCCTCTGCCTACCAGCATCTATCGGTATTCATCTGGCTAGCGTCCTGTCAGTGGGTGAGAGAGTTGAGGGCTGTTTGGAAACTGAAACAGTATTTGTTATGTGAGCAAGGAGGAGACAGCAAGGAGCCTGGCTGTGGCTTAGCTCAACTAAATTAAATGGTTTAATTCTTTTTTAAATAATTATTGTATTGTATGTTTTAATTGTGAGCCGCCCCGAGTCTTTGGAGATGGGGTGGCATATAAGTCCAATAAAATAAAAAATAAACTGTTCTGTACTAAAGCTGCTTGGTGCTGTGAAACTGAAACTGAAACTCCTCTCCTCTGCTTGTGTTCTGCATTTGGAACAGATTTCTTTTTTTCAGGTGGGGATGGGGAGTAGAACTCCCTAGCATCAGAGCGTGTTGTTAATAATAATAATAATAATAATAATAATAATAATAATAATAATAATAATATAGGAAATACTAAGGCTCTGAGGGTCATTTCAAAGAATCCTTTCTTAGCGAGCACCTAGAAGCCAAGAGGAACATACGTGCCAAGTTTCAAGTTTGTAAAAGCTTTATGGTTCTGGACATTTTTGTGATGATGCGTGAGGGGTCTTTCGCTTTTACAGATAGAGGTTTTCATTTTCCGAATGGACAGGTGCATTCAGTAGCGTTGACAATCTGGAAGAAGGAGGCAGGGAAAAAAAATGGAGAGTCCGTTCTTTGATAGTCCAACACAAGGTGCAGTTTTATCCGGTGCTGCTTTGCAAATTGATGGGCAGGACTTGAAAATGTTTTTTTTTCCCCCCAAGCATGCAGGGTGGTCTTACCGGGGTGGGGGGTGGGGGTGGGGGAACCGGCCTGAGTGACGTAATGGAGCAACTTCCTTTCTGAGTGGGCTGCCCCACGTCTTGCCTCACGCGGCTGCTCCTATGGAATATTGGTTTCTAACTGCCAGAAGAGCGGAGATGACACAGCTACCTTCCCCAGCTTAGGAACCCAAAGAATTGACAGAAGCCGTTCAAAAGGGGCAGGCGGGGGGGGGAGGTTGCCTACTTCCTGTTTGGATAAAGTAGAAAAACAGAAAAACCCTAAAGGAGAGGAGGGCTTTTACTCAAGCCGCTCTTCCCCTTGCTGGCTGCTCCTTCCTGAGACGGCTGAGAACGTTCCAGGCGGTGGGAATTTAGACCTTTTCTTGGAATTTTGAGTTCGGTGCTTTCACAGTCTTCTTCCCCCTGAAAAAGGAAAGAGAGAGAGGAGGAGAAGAAGAAGAAGAGGAAGAAGAGGAGGAGGAAAAGGAGAAGGAGAAGAGGGGGAGGAGAAGGAAAGGAGGAGAAGAGGGGGACAAGGAGGAGGAGAAAAAGGGAGAGCAGAAGGAGAAGAGAGAGAAGGAGAAGAAAAAGGAGGAGGAGGAGGAAGAGAGGGGGAGGAGGAGGAAAAGGAAAGGAGGAGAAGAGAGGGACAAGGAGGAGGAGGAGAAGAAGAGGGGGAGAAGAAGGAAGGGGGAAAGGGGGGGAGGAGGAAGAGAAGAGGAGGAAAGAAGAGAAGAGGGAGAGGAGGAGAAGGAGAAGAGGGGGAGGAGAAGGAAACGAGAGAGGGGGAGGAGAAGGAGGAGGAGGAGAGGAGGGGGGGGAGGAGGAAAAGCAGAAGAGGCAGAGGAGGAGAGAGAGGGAGAGGGAGAGAGAGAATGGCTCCAAAGAAGAAGGATGGTAGGACTTATTGGCAACATGGAGGTGGTGGAAAATTGAAGGCTCCTTCAAGCACCACATCGTTTCTTCAGCTTCCAATGGAGACTGAACATTTCCCAGAAGCTGGTTGGATGGTAGCAAATGAACCCTCGTCTACGGGTTCCCTTGAGCGATCGGATATGGATATTGAAGAGCAGGAAACTCTGCACACGATCCAAATTTTGGAGAACTGCCTTGGTCAGGTAGGCAGCCTTCACGTTTCATTTCTGGAGAAGACATGTGAAGAAGGCAAAGGATGACGTTGGAACGCGTCTCAGGAAGAGTCCCTTAGCAAGAGTTAGCCATTGCCTCGTTTCTGGGAGTTGCTTTATTCACAGTTTGGTTGTTTCACCCATCACATGGAGGCAAAACAGAAGCAACAGTTATGCCTTCCGGGTTGAGCGGGTTCAGGACTTGAAATCTACTCGGTTTGAAGAACACCACAGAAATTTGGGAGCAACTTCTCTGCGTGGTGTAAAGCAATGTTTTTCAAACTTGGGAACTTTTAAGAGGAGAGCTTAACTTTTAAGAGCCGTAGGCTTTTCATGCTGAATTTAGGAGGACGCACGTTCCAAATTATCAAAGGCAAAAAGACGAGGGAGTTCTTATATGACAAAAATTACGCTATCCCTTTAAATAGAAATGAGTGGGAGAATTCATAATGTTTCTTCTTCTTCTTCTTCTTCTTCTTCTTCTTCTTCTTCTTCTTCTTCTTCTTCTTCTTCTTCTTCTTCTTCTTCCTCCTCCTCCTCCTCCTCCTCCTCCTCCTCCTCCTCCTCCTCCTCCTCCTCCTCCTCCTCCTCTCCTAAATTGCTATGCAGCCAGACCTATATAGATGTGAGGCAACTTCCATAAAATGCAACTATGGCAGAAAAGATTATTACAACATTATAATAGAAAGCAGGATAAATAATAAAGTACGCAGGAAGCATGTAAACTATAAAACATCAGTGTTGAAGAAATAAAAACAAAACAGGTCTCTGTTTTGATACTATCCTTTAAAGACTTTCCTATTACCTCTCTGATCAGTTGTTTTCAGTTGGGGGAAGATACTTTTTTTATGTGGCAATGACTTTGATTGTCAAAGAGTTACTACTATCATTATACCTGGACTTTGGGCACATTAGGTAGTCCTCGACTTACAACAGTTCATTTAGTTACAACAGCTCTGGAAAAAAGTGGCTTATGACCATTTTTCACACTTAACTACATTGGGACACTAGTTTATATTGTGTGTCTCTGTGTGTGTGTCTCTTTCTGTGATGTGATAAATAGGCAAAGCTCTTAAAAACCAAACCGATAGCATTGTTCATCCAAAACAGGGTTTTTTTCTTTTAGAAATTGGTGGGAGCTGGGATCAGAATTAACAATCAGCCAACTTGCATGATTAGGGGACTGGAGGCTAAAACATCTGAAGAATGGTTGCAGGAACTGGGTATGTCTAGTCTTATGAAAAGAAGGACTAGGGGAGACATGATAGCAGTCTTCCAATATATCAAGGGCTGCCCCAAAGAAGAGGGAGTCAAGCTATTCTTCAAAGCACAAAGGAGGAAGAGAAGCAACGGATGGAAACTAATCAAGGAGAGAAGCAACCTAGAACTAAGGAGAAATTTCCTGACACTAGAACAATTAATCAGTGGAACAACTTGCCTCCAGAAGTTGTGGATGCTCCAACACTGGAAGTTTTTTTTAAAGATGTTGGATAACCATACATCTGAAGTGGTGTAGGGTTTCCTGCCTAGGCAAGGGGTTAGACTAGAAGACCTCCAAGATCCCTTCCAACTCTGTTATTCTATTTTAACATCCAAAGAGACTGGAAAAAGTCACAAAGGACGTGTCTATGGAGGGCTACCAGCCTCAAAGTCTCTGTGTTATGAGTTGAGCAACCCACCCTTCCAAATGTAGGCCAGACAAGGAATAATGGATGGAAACTAATCAAGGAGAGACTCAACCTAGAAATAAGGACCAGTTGAGCTGGCCCGCCACTTGTGTACGTCGAGCTGTGCTCATGAGGCCTGGTTGTGAATAGGCCACTGCCCAGGAGTTGGAGACCCCTGGTTGAGCAAATCTCTTGTTTGGATCTTTCCAGATGAGACTGAAGAGCCCAATAGCCAAAGTTCTGATTAGTGGATACTGTTCAGAGTGCTTAGGTTAGACGCTAAGTGGGATTTGAAGATGCACTGCAGTTGCCGTCTCTCAAAACATCCAAACTACCACAGTCTTAAGGTCAAAAGCCTTCTACACGCCTGAATTTCTTATCCCTCTCATGGTAAGAGAACTTTGATGAATGAGCAGGGCAGTTCCAGCCCTGTTTTGATTCGATTCTTTTTATAGCAGCACATGTACAAACTTCGGTGCAACGTTTTCCATCTCTATGTTATTCTTTTAAGAATTCGGCTGCATGCTTGCAATTCTCGGGGTTTTTTATAATGATTATTTTACGATGAGTACGATGATTATTCCTGTCTTCCAGATTGGCAGAGTGTCTGGGAATTTTCTCCTCCATTCTGCAGTGAGAATCCACAAGATTCCCATGCTTTTGAGGCCAAAAGTTTTCCTGACAGTTAGAACAATTAACCAGTGGAACAACTGGCCTCCAGAAGTTGCGAATGCTCCAACACGGGGAATTTTTTAAAAGATGTTGGATATCCATTTGTCTGAAGTGGTGTAGGGTTTCCTGCCTAGGCAGGGGGTTGGACTAGAAGACCTCCAAGGTCCCTTCCAACTCTGTTATTCTATTCTAAGTTAAATGTTTCAGAAAGACATGTGTACCTAGATGAATCATGAGCATCTCTGACTTTTAAGAACTGCAGTCTTACTGCAGTGAAGATGTTTCTGTTCTTTGCAGCTTCCTCGCTAGGAAACTTGGCTTCTGTTCTCTGAGGGTTTAGAAGTTTGCAAAGATTCTTCCCTTGAGCCAAGATTTGACTTGTTTAGAGAATTTTACTCTTGACTTGGTTGATCTTTTTAATCACAGCGGTTTATTCTGTTTATACTTGAACACTTGGTTAGCTGCCTCATGTGCTCACCGGAGCAGTAAGGATGAATATAAATCAAATCAACATATATTGATTTCAGTTGTTGGTGCACATCCACAGGAGGGAAAAATTAGACCTTGTGTGTGTAAGCCACACCAGCGTCACCTATATGTTAGTCAATATATATTGTTGTTAGTTGTGAAGTTGTGTCCGATCCATTGTGACCCCATGGACAATGTTCCTCCAATCCTTCCTGTCCTCACACACACACACACACACACACACACACACGGTGGTTCAGATTAGAAAGGTCGGCAGTTCTGCGGTTCGAATCCCTAGCGCCACGTAACAGAATGATCTCCCATTCCTTGTCCCAGCTTCTGCCAACCCAGCGGTTTGAAAGCATGTAAAAATGCAAGTAGAAAAACAGGATCCACTTTGGTGGGAAGGTAACAGCGTTCCATGTACCTTTGAAGGTGTTTAGCCATGCCGGCCACATGACCACGGAGACGTCTTCGGACAGCGCTGGCTCTTTGGCTTTGTAACAGAGATGAGCACTGCCCCCTAGAGCTGGAAACGACCAGCATGCATGTAAATTCATTTAGTCAGAGAGCGTGGATGTACCTAATTGTCTTCAGTTCTCTCTTTGTCTTTTGTTCCAGCATTTACAAAATCCTGCCAATTTCCACAATGCAGCTACCGAACTTCTGGATTGGTGTGGCGACCCAAGAGCTTTCCAAAGGCCCTTCGAACAGAGTCTTATGGGCTGTTTGACGGTATGGCAACTTTTGTTCAGCCAGACCATATTATTGTGTGTTTTTTTTTCTTTTCTCAACAAATTGCCAGCTTCGAGAAAAATGCATTCCTCTCCAGTTTGCAAAGGAGGCAGTGGCCTGCTGAAATACAGTTATTAGTCCATTTGTTTAAATTTAGATATGTCAATCTTGTGGTTTTTAAAAAAAAATAGAAAAAGAGGAACTTTGGTTACACGGAGGCTTTTAATATAGAATTGCTATTGCTTCCAGATTCCCATGCAAATATTTCACCCTTCGTTTTTTAAACTGCAGTAAACCACCCATCCAGAGGTGATATTCAGCAGGTTCTGAACCAGTTCTGGAGAACTGGTAGCGGAAATTTTTAGTAGTTCGGAGAACCAGCAAATGCCACCTCTGACTGGCACCACCCCCATCTATTCTCTGCCTCCCGAGTCCCAGCTGATCGGCTGGGTCTCCTTTGGTTGCCCTGCACAGGAGAACGGAGCTGGAAGGCAGGTTAGTCAGGTGGGAAGGGAATGGAGATTTTGCAGTATCCTTCCCCTGCCACGCTCACCAAGCCACACCCACCAAGCCACATCCACAGAACCAGTAATAATTTTTTTTGAATCCCACCACTGCACCTTTCCAACTCGGGATCACCCGCATTGTAATATTTGATCATTAATTATGAAAAAATGAATTGTGTGAGGTACTTTGGATTAATAAGAATAGGCGCAGTTATGCTGACTAGCTAATACTAAAAAGCAGCATTTCATTAGCTTGGATAGATGATTATATAGTTTCCGTTCTGTTATGTATCATGTTTTTTTGTAAATATAGCAACCCATGTTGGACATAGATAATTGCATTTAATGAACCCTTCCTTTAATTCTTCAAGGAGATTTTATATTAAAACTATGGTGACAAATTAGCTCTTGCAGCGTAAGCCCTTTGGAGTAAAATATCGCTGAAAACAAAAGGCTGGTGCTAAATTAATAAAATGCTGCTAAATGCTTCTGTCTTCCTGTTGCTCTTTAACTTTCTAAATTAAGGGAATGTTAATATCATTCGCAAATAACACTTTCTCTGTGTGCAGTGCATATAAATGGATTGTGTGTGTGTGTGTTGCTTATCTGAGAGGAGAGTGGGCCTAAATCAAAGCCATTACTTTGAAGAAGCATGTGTGAATATAAATGATCCCAACCAATCAAACGCAACCCTTGTGTTTGTGAAGGTCCTATTAAATTATTTCAAGAGATCAAGGGAGCATCCATCACTTCCAAGCCTGCAGTTTTGGCTTGCAGTCCACATTTGAACCAGAATTTCCATTGCTAATCAAGGCAGTTGTTATGTCAGTCATACCCACTTTTATGACCTTTTTTTGCCATGGTTCTTATGTCAGGGTTCCAAATAATATCCCCATAGCAAGCAAAACTCTGAGGCAGGCAAATTCCTCAAAGAATAGGTTTATTGGCTATGTCGTATTGGCACAAGCTGGTGAAAACTGACTCTGAATATTCCTGCAGTTTTCACCTGATTAAAAGTGAAACTTTGAGCTTTGGTGGCTCAGGCTGTAAATGCCTGCTCTTAAGATCCAGCTGTCTACAACCTACTGTAGTTCGAATCCCACCAGGCTCAAGGTTGACTCAGCCTTCCATCCTCTCGGGGTAGGTAAATTGAGGACCCAAGATTGTTGGGGGCAATTAGCTGACCTTGTAAAAATGCCGTTTAGTAATAAGCAGGCATATACAATGGAATGAAGGCTATTGCTGAGCACATTGATTGTGCTCCAAAATTTGTAAGCCGCCCTGAGTCTTGGAGAAGGGCGGCATATAATGTAATTAATAAAAAAAAAACTTTGTCCCTTTCTCAAAAGAATCAATCACATGGTCCAATCAGGATGCTGTCCAGTTGCTCGGTGACTCCAGTCCCCTCCTTCCAAGCACCTGCAGGAATGTCTTTGGTTCCCATGAGAAGGTGTTTCGTTTTGGCTACAACATCTGTATTCCCACCTTCCTATCCCTCTTCCTGAAGTCTCAAAATGGCCTCAGTCAGGCCAGCTTCAAGGTTGACGTCTTAAGCAAATCGGTGCAGTTATTAAATTCATCACAAAGTCATTAAGGAAATCCAGCTTTCCCCATTGAGTTTGCTTGTCGGAAGGCTGCAAAATGTCAATCACATGACCTGGCATGCTGCAACCATTATGAATACTTGCCCGTTGCCAAGCACCAGAATTTTGATCCTGGGGAATGCTTCAATGGTCAAAGGTACAAGGATCGGTTGTAAATCACTTTCTTTAGGGCCATTGTCACTTCAAAAGGGTCCTTCCAATCAATGCTTGTAAATTGAGAACTACTTTTAGTCCGTGAGAGAGCATGGACAAGACAGGAGGCACCAGGAGTTTTCAGATGTGGAGTAGATACCCTGAAACATCTGGAAGATTTAAATCTTATTTTGTCCCTCTAGGCTTCCAGCAATGCAAAGCAAATTTGCAGCCATTCAGAAGCAAAATTGGTTCTCCTCCAAGTCACCTTTCATTCCCCCATTGTCTCTGGAGACAAAGCCCTCGGTGGATGATGGAGAATTAAGATTTTAAGTCACACCTCGGAAGCAGTAAGAAGTACAGAGTGTCGCCTCCTACCTATGGCCTCCTGACGGCTTGCGTACTTTTGACCTTGATGGTTTATTGTTCATTCTGAAGTCTCCTGTTTCTTAGAGGACAGATTGGTGCAATCAGGTTCAGTGCAGAGGTGGTATTCAGCTGGTTTGGACCGGTTCTGGCATACTGGTTGCAGAAATTGTGACCAGTTCAAAGAACTGGCAAATGCTAACTTGGACGGGCCCAGCGCCCCCCACCCCCCCGGGCTACTTTCAAATCCAGAAAGTATCTTTGGAGTTTGAATGGGGTGCACGGCTGTTTTAAAGAGCTGCAGACACTCCCATGTGCTCTGAAGAAGGGAAGCTGAACAAACTGTGCAGCCTTAACAGAAATTAAAAGGAGAACTGAGAAGACTTCTGAGTTCTGTTCTTTATACATTGCGTCTTCCAGTGGTAGGTTGGCGAGAAACTGATGACTTCCCAGAAACTCTCTGTGACAATCCTTTTCTTCTTCTTCTTTCTCCCTTTTTTCTCAGGTTGTTAGCAGAGTGGCAGCCCAGCAGGGCTTCGATCTGGACCTCGGATATCGGTTACTAGCTGTTTGTGCAGCCAACAGGGACAAATTCACACCAAAATCAGCTGGTAGGAACAACTGGTGTTCTTTTCCAGACATTGTTCTTCTTTTGTTTGTTTGTTTGTGGGTTTTTTGCCAGAGACAACCTTGACAAATGTAACCACGTGCTTTTGTGCATCTCTGGGAAACACAGAGCTTTTGACTTTCTCTTAAAAAATGCACTGGGATGAGAAAAACGGTATTTGGGTCGCCATCTCTGTTTTTCAAACTGTCTCAAGGAATGAATAAACTTTAAAAAAAACAACAACCAACAGAGAATCAGTAATCCTAGAGAAATTCTATCCAAGTGGTGATGATCATGGGGGACATTTACCCAGGTGGTATACTGCACATGTGTACAGACATGCATTCACTGATTGCTTTATTCATTCATTGATGCGTTTGTTCATTTATTTGTGGATACCTAAATTGACCATGTCTATGTAATGGTGTTTGAAAGCAACGCCCTCAGCCACTGCAGTATTTGCTTGTGACTTTGTGACTTAATAGATAATTTCTATTCTTGAAAGGTTGAAAGTGTTGCAGATATTGTAGCTTTCCATTTTTCAATAATTTTTGGGCAGCAACCTAGCGTCCCTAACAGATTTTGATATGCTAAGCATCCTTTCAGTCCATTAGCAATACCAATAGCACTTAGACTTATATACCGATTGACAGTGCTTTGCAGCCCTCTCTATGCGATTTACAGAGTCAGCATAATTGCCCCAACAATCTGGGTCCTCATTTTACCCACCTCGGAAGGATGGAAGGCTGAGTCAACCTTGAGCTGGTCAGGATCAAACTGCTGGCAATCAGCAGAATTAACCTGCAATACTGCATTCCAACCACTGTGCCACCATGGCTCCATTAAAAAGGATATTGTGTTGTGTGTAATACAATACACTCGGTTAAACTAATTACTAAAATCACCTTCAGTGATGATTTTTTCTTCTTTTGAATGGGAATATGATGTGTATTTAAGCCATGGTTGTTGTTGTTGTTGTTATTATTGTTTTCAACCCCTTAGTTATGTCTGACTGTTGGTGACTTCATAGGCATGTGCTCTGCATGTTACCCTGCAAAACACAGCTTCTTTCAGTTGTAGGATGTTCGACTTTACATTGGATTTGTTGTTATGAAGCCAGCGTGTTCTTTGCTCGGCCCTTCTTCTTGTTCCACTAACCATTCCTAGCATCATAGACTTTTCCAATGAATTCACGCCCATGACATGGCCAAAGTAACTTAGATGTAGTCTTATGATTTCAGCTTCTAGTCGTATGTCGGATTTGATATGATTTAACCCCTCTCTGTTAGTTACTTTGACTGAAGAATAATATATGCTCATTGTATATAATGATAATGAGTGAACACCATGATGTTGTGTAACAAATATTTGGTGCTAACCATTGTGGGTATATGTTTTAAACATGGGATGCCTACCTGGGGCAAAATGGAAATGTGGTTGTAAAAAGGTTTGATTTCTAGTTAAAATTATAAATAACGTTTCCCCCAGTTGTGTGAAGGTCCATAATGGATATAGCAGTAATTATTCATTTGTGTCTGACTTTCTCTTCAATCTGCATATTGTAGTCCAGGATATCTCGAGTTCAGGATTTGCCTTTTAATGCTGTAGATGTAAATACAGAATAACAAAGCTGGAAGGGACTTTTGGAGGTCTTCTAGTCCAACCTTCTGCTCAAGCAGGAGGCCCTATTCCATTCTGGACAAATCAATGTCCAGTCTCTTCTTAAAAACCTCCAGTGATGGAGCACCCACAACTTCTGGAGATAAGCCGTCCCACTGACTAATTGTTCTCCTTAATTCTAGGTTGGATCTCTCTTTGATAAGCTTCCATCCATGACCCCTTGTCTTGTCCTCAAGTGTTGGGAGAGGTATTTGCAAAAAAAAACCCAACCCACCATTTGTAGCAAAAAGCAGGCTAAACTTCTGTTCCATCCAACAACTGCTTTCTACGTGGTCTTCTTCCCAGTCCCAGTCCCAGTCTGAGAAAGGGAAGTGAAATTCCTTCAGAATAATTGCAAAAGTCTGCATTGTGGAATTGATCAAAGGCTACGGGGTGAAACTGGATGGATTTGGGAAACCAACGAAAGCTAGCCATGGGATTTACAAGCCAAAGGGTGCTTCTAAGTTTGTTTATCACTCTGCTAAACAACTAATTCCCTCAACACTGTCCACCTATTTACAAAGTCTGGACTTACTATTACTATTAATCTTCTCATCACTCCTTGTCACCCATCCCCTCCCACTTGTGACTGTAGGGCTGTAACTTTGTCGCTTGTATCCTTACGATTTTTATTGACTGTTTCCTAGTATGATTCGATTGCTTATTGTACCCTATGACTGTCATTAAGTGTTGGACCTGATGATTCTTGACTCTTGATGAATGTATCTTTTCTTTTTATGTACACTGAGAACATTTGTACCAAGACAAATTCCTTGTGTGTCCAATCACACTTGAGCAATAAAGAATTCTACGTTATATATTAGCACACTATTCTAAACCCAGTTCTAAAAGAATCATAACTATCAGTTGAGTGGGCCTGTTTAAAAGTCTTGCACAAACCTGAGCACATGTTAACAGTGGTTAAACCTTCTGGACTTGCCTGCTGTTAAAACTAGTCCCTGCCCACCCCACTCCTCTATTTCAACAATTGGTTATGGATCAGAAATGAAGCCAAGGCGTCTCTCAATCACATTCTTTAATTCAATTAAAACAGTGGGGATGATTGCCACTCCCACCTGTTAGACAGGCAAATAAGAACTAGCAATGAAGCACTACAGAAGCTGCTGGAATAACTTCCAATCACCATCAGGAGCAACCTCGTATTAACAGACACAAGGAGCAGCTTATGCATTGTTGCAATCTTGAATCAATTGCATGATGCAAGATGGGTTCCAATTATTATTATTGTTGTTGTTGTTGTTGTTGTTGTTGTTGTTAGGTTCAATGCTACAGTCATTGTCTGGGTTTGTGGTAAACACTGGATATGAAATGGTAATTTCTTGGCTTCCATTGGAGCTGAATATTGGATCTAGATTGTCAAGCACTGGAAACCAGGATCCAAGATAGAGTTCAAAAGCACTGCAAATTTATTCCACACAACCTTTACATAATTAATCAATCAACCAATCAATCAATCAGAATAGAGCTGGAAGGGACCTTGGAGGTCTTAGGGACAAGTAGTCCAATCTCTTCTTAAAGTCAAGAATCTGATTCACTAACAATCAGTGTGAATTAATGCCAGATAAGAGTCAACAGACTTCAAGGGGGAGCTGGACTTTGGTCTCCATCAGGCATGTAGAGACTCCAGATGCATTTGATCCTACCCTCAGTCTCAGTCTCCTACATAAACTGAGACATAGCTGCAGTACATCCAACTGGACTTAAGTTAGTGATTGAGATCTAGTCTATCCCCTCTACATACATCTGGATCTAATCTTTACATACTACTAGATCAGCTTGATTAACTTTTGGGGATCTTTTCTGAGTCTTTTTAATATCCTGGCAGGGTAATCGTTCATCCAACCCTAGTCATTTCCAAATATAAGATGTAGTCTCTTCGTTTCACCTGGAACAAGTAAGATTTATCAGTGTGTTTTAGATTCACTTTGTTAGCTGTCCCGCCATCCACAGGCTCTGTGATCAGATGGGAGGTGTGTGTGTGTGTGTGTGTGTGTGTTTGTTTGTTTGTTTATTTATTTATTTATTTATTTACTTATATTTATTTTTACTATATAAAGAAAGAGCAACAATTTCAATGTCTGTATAAACAGTGTGTTGTCTGTTTACAGTTAGTTTGAGTAATAGTAGTAGTAGTAGTAATAATAATAATAATAACAACAATAATAATAAATAATCTGTAACACCATCAAACATTCAGATTTGCTTATCACAGGTCCTTGTGAAGGACTTGATAGGTAGACAAAAATGCCAACCCCAGTCTGAACATCTGGCTGACTGTTGATTAATAATAATAATAATAATAATAATAATAATAATAATAATGTTCATTAATAATGATCATATAATTACAGCATTTTTTCAACATAATATTAAAACTTAATTGTTAATAATACTAAATTATTTTGATAATAAACATGTCCTAATAAACCCTCATGGTAAAAATTAACCCTTCGCTTATAATTTTACGTGTTCTAACTTCTGTTTCTATTATTTAACAATAGATAAAATGAATCCCATGTTTTAAAATATTCTGTATCTTCCTTCTCTTTAATTTCAAGTGTTAATCTATCCATTTCTACACATTCTAGTATTTTTTTTTTTTACTATCTTCTCATCTGTGGGGATCTCCACACCTTTCCAATGTTTTGCAAATACAATTCTGGCCGCTGTTAACACATGAAATATTAAATACATAGTTCCTTTATTATATTTTTTTCTGGTATGATACCCAACAGAAATATTTCTGGTTTTAAATCTACATGTTCCTTTATCAAAAAAAAAGTTATTTATTTATTTATTTTTGATGTGGCACTAAATTAGCTATATACTGAGGACTCATGGGGCAATCTCATTATAAATCAAAACACCCACAACAAAACAATCTGTTTCAAGGCAGCTTATTATTATTAGAACAAGATAAAATCAACATCAAGCAATCTTAAAAAGGTCACTGTGATTAAGTCGCGGTAGAAATGTGAGATTAAAATAAGAATAGAGAGCCTGGGCTATCCAGAAGTTGTCTTCCAAGTAACTATCAGCTCAGCATGTGTGAGCATTTTAAACAAGTGTTTTGAGAATATCAGGTGCCAGGTAATAATATAAAGAAAGAAGCTGGGTTTTATATGGTTCAATGGGAACATTCTTTTTATACACAGGTCCCTCTTCTCAAATTAGTTTATCTTCCATGGAGCATCTGCTTTTCAGTTGGGTGTATTCACAAATTCAACATTAAGTACCAATTGATTCAAATACTGTATGTACTGTATTTAAAATAGTTTAACGGAAGGTATAAAATTAAAGAGCCTTTTGAATCAAGCTTGACTCCCAAGGAGACACATGTTCTTGTCAGCAGTACTGAAGTGGGATTGCCGTAGTTGCTTCTGATTATTATTCCTCTGAAACTATTATTCAGTTTCTTAGTGTTGGAAGAAAATATCCTTCTGGGTTCAGTTCCAAGTGGGGAAGAAAGACACTGGAAACATGGTGACTGCTTGGAAAGATGGTTTAACAGTGGATACGATCGCATGCAGAGGTGGTATTCAGCAGGTTCTGACCAGTTCTGGAGAACCCGTAATGGAACTTTTAGGTAGAACTAGCAAATCCCACCTCTGACTGGCCCCGCCAACCCCATCTATTCTCTGCCTCCCGAGTCCCAGCTGATTGGCTGGGTCTTCTTTGGTTGCCCTACACAGGAGAACGGAGCTGGAAAGCAGGTTAGTGGGGTGGGGAGGGAATTTTGCAGTAACCTTCCCCCAGGAGTGGGGAGGGACTGGAGAGTTTATAGTATCCTTCCCCTGCCACGCCCGTCATGCCACGCCTACCATGCCACGCCCACCAAGCCATGCCCACAGAAATGGTAGTAAATTTTTTGGAATCCCGCCATTGATCACATGCTTTGGTTGAAGAAAAAAAAAGAAGGGACAAGATGCTGAGAAACCCTTAGTTTTATACCCTCTGTTGGGCCCCACCTTAGTGTTTCCTGTTCCGGTGTAAGAAATGTATCCCATTGGCTGTCAGACTCCCAGGGACGGGGTTCCTAGCTAAATTTGTAGACTTTGTCTAGACCACATGGCTTCACCTGAGTGCTTGCTGTTGCAATCTTCTCAGGCCGGGTGGTGAGATGGGTAGAGGCCTTTGTTATGTAGAATTCTCTGGCCCAGGCCTTAATGGCCCACCCATTAAGAAAGGTGGGGGTGAGCGACTGCTTCTGAGGTGAGTTTCTACTTCTCTTTTTAGGGGAAATATTCTGCCTTTTTAGTATATCCTAAAATATTTCATTTTCCTAGGAGAGGGATGGTTTTAACTTCCAACACTAGTCTACAGAATAGAACAGGGATGCCCTAACCCTAACCCTTTTAAGAGAGCCCAACCTGGGGTAGAGCTTCTAAGCCTAGAGGAGGTCATCCAGAATAGAAAACATCTCTGGTTGTGGCTGAAGACAAAAGACCTTCTCCCACAATATGACATTGTGGAGCCTCCTTTTGGAAATGACCTTCTGATGAGACAAGGCAATGGGGAAGCCAGATTCACTTCACAATGGTATTGCTCACTGAAAAGCTGCAGTGATTTGCTTAACAGCCATGGCAAGAAAGGTCGTAAAATGGGGCAAAACTCACTGAACAAATGTCTCGCTTAGCAACAGGTCTTCTGGGCTCAATTATGGTCACAAGTGGAGGTTTACCTGGGTGATTTGTTTCCTCCTCTGTCGTCCTTTCTGTTCTTTAGAATCTGGAGAATGGTGTTTCCTGAAGTCTGTGAGAAAAAAGCAGTAGGAACTTTAACAGCTTCTTATTTCTGACTCTTCGGGAGTTGCTCCACGGGAGTTAAGTGGAGGAAAGCTGAGATTCACAGATTATCATATCATTTTATGATTAATTCTTAACATCCTCATTAATTATCTACTCCCCCCCCCACACGCTATTGAGATTCTCTCTGCTTTCATTCTGATTTTTTAGGGGGGGGGTAGCCTTTGTTCCTTCTCCTTCCTCTTAACGCCTGGTTTTCCTCTGATTTTTCTACTAAGTGTTCTTCGTATTATTTTTGCACTTGATGCTTGTCGATAAGAATAAGGAACGATGTAAAAAAGAAAAAGAAAGCTCTGGTTTATTTAATCTGGAGGAAAGAAAATGACGGTAAAGAATGCTGGTGGAAGAAGAATTGATGTGGTTGTGGTTACTAATGCTAATGATAGTGTTGTGGTTAATGATAATGAAAAGGGACAGGATGGCTCAGTGGTTAGACACTGAGCTTGTCACCTGGAGAGCTGACCGCTGGGATTTGAGACCCGTATGCTTCACAAAGGGGTGAGCTCCCTTTCCTCCCTCCAGCTCCTGCCCACCGAGCAGTTCGAAAGCATGCACATGCGAGTAGATAAATAGGTACCACTTCAGTGGGAAGGTAACAGTGTTTTGTGCACCTTTAGTGTAAATGACCACAGAAATGCCTTTGGACAACACTGGCTCCTTCGGCCAAGAAATGGAGATGAACGCCGTGCCCTGGAGTCAGACGTGACTGGACAGGGGAAACTTGTAGTGATGATGATTGGATAGACAGAAGTTGAAAAGGTCCCATCAACACAGCTAACAGAGCAAACATAACCCATTTTTTAGAAAGAGTCACCAACTTCTCAAGTTCCTTGCAGAACCTGCACTCATGCCATTCTTGTTTATCAGCTTTCAGACTTCAGAAAAAACGGCAGTATTTTATTTTTACCTTTTCTGGGCAGGACAGAGGCTCACATATTTTAATCTAACAATATGCTTTAATTCTATTGGTGTTTTAATCAAAAACAATGACGACTTGATTCTATTTCCATTTTGTAACTCTCCACAAACTCCAAGTGAAAACCCCTATAATCATAAACATGATTCTTTTAAGAGGACAGGTTGAAAGAGGATTAAAAAGTAGCAGACTGTGTTGTCCACGGGTTATATGAAAGCTGTAGTCCATGGTTTCAAGATAGCTTTTTATCTGGACAGTTCCCATGTGTTAACTTCAGGTATTACTGTTAATGTTATGTCATATTAATCGCCTTTCTCCAAAGAAGTCCACAAGACTCTTGCGCAGGCTGTATATTACAACAATGTCAACAAGATACTCTGTTGATATAGCTGGGCTTTAAAAGCTCTTTGCTTATTACAAGAAAATGCAGGAGGAATATGCGCTAATGTCACAATGACAGTCCCTGAGGATGAAAGGGCATCCTTGAACAATAATTCAGTAGCTAGAAAGAGATTCCATAGAATTCTGTGAAGTGGATTTAAAATAGTGATGGAATCTGATTCAATCAAATCAGTAGGAATCAGTCTGTCTATCTAATCTATATCATTATTTATATCTGTCTTCTGTCTGTCTGTCTGCCTATATCATTATCTATCTATCTATCTACCTACCTATCTACCTATCTACCTAATCATCTATATCTGTCTATCTGTCATCTGTCTGTCTGTCTATATCATCTATCTATATCTGTCTGTCAGTCTATATCATATCATATTTATCCATCCATCATCTGTCTGTCTGTCTAATCTATTTATATTTATCTGCTGTCTGTCTGTATCATATCTACCTACCTACCTACCTACCTACCTATCTATTTTTCTATCTTTCTATCTATCTAATCATCTATCTATATCTATCTGTCTGCTATCTGTTTGTCTGCCATCTGTCTATCCAACACATAGTGTTGTAATGTCAAAATAAAGCCTCTAATGGAGACTTTGCTTATTTCCTGGTTGTGATAAATGAAGCAAAAATTAGATCAGAACTCTAGACATTAATTTATATTGTTTAATATGTTGTATTTTTATCTATGTTTTTATCAAAATATGATGTGAATGTGCAATACCATAAATAATATTAATACAAATAAAATGATTTTTTTTAAAAAAATGATTAGGGTCCCTGCCAAATTCTATTCCAACCCAGAGGAAATTGCTTTATTCACAGTAGTAAAATACTCTCATATTAAAAGGACCCCACTTTCTATCAAATTGCTTCCAGGAATTGAAATGCCTTTCCTATATGGGTAAAACCGTGGTTCTTTTCCCAGCAACACAGTTGCAATTTTAGAAATAATTTCTTCCTAGGGAAGCAGTGTAAGGGTTTTTGTTTTGTTTTGGGTTTTTTTTAAAGATCAAAAGTTTTATTATGTAGCCTTCAGCTTCATAGAAACGGAGGGAGGGCAGATGTAGGAGGAAAATGAACCTCATCATTTAAACAAGAAACGTTTACATTAATTTGACTTTTCTTTGATTCTTCTTTTAATACTGCATCAATAAATGAAGAGAATAAATGCTTGAGCTTGTTAAAGAAGGGATAGTCTAAGATATCACCTCCAAAGACTTCTGCATTAACTTGGGCTGATTGTTAAGCTCTGAAGCATGGACTTCTACCTAAATACCATTGCAAATTGGTCCTTATGCCCCACCCTCTGTAGAGAACTCTACAAAACACAGAACACAGAATCATGAGGCTGGATGAAACCTTTAAGAGCCTTTGAGGCCACTTGGAGGTTTCTCTGTGTCCTCAGGGTCATGGGCTTTTAGCCATGCATTTTGGGATGAACACCCTTCAAATGGTGTGGGAGTATGAATGGATTTCGCCCCCCCAAATTGCAGATTACAGGAACTATTTGCACTACTCAGGGGATCCTGAGGACACAGATAAACCTCCAAGTAGCCTCAGGGACCCTCTAAAAGGATGCAAATGACCAGCTTTGTCTGCAAGGAATATAAATCCTTCCATTCCCCACCATCCTGTCAGAGCTGAAGAAGCTTCTTGGATGAGAAGAGAAATGCATTCAAAGAAAAAACAAGGAAAGTCCAGCTGCCTCCTGAAAAAGCACCTTTGGGACAACCATGACCTGGATAAATGAGAATCTCCATACACATCTATGGTGGCTGATTTGTTAGAGTCAGAAACAACAACAGACACTTAGGTTTGAACGATATCTGTTGAGGAATGTTTACAAAATTCATTTCAGTATTTTGATCTACTAACCCAATACATTTGTCAATTTACGGAAAGTCAAATCTTGCTGGAAAAAAGTAGCCATGCAAAATCAGAGTTGTCTTACTAACAGTTTATAATTCTTTGGCAGTATCGACAAGCATGTTTCAGATTATATTTCAGATTAACAGAGTTGGAAGGGACCTTGTAGGTCATCTAGTTCAACCTCCCACCCAAGCTGGAGACCTACACCATTTCTGACAAATGGCAGTCCAATCTCTTCTTGAAAGCCTCCAGTGATGAAGCTCTCACAACTTCCAAAGGCAACTTCTCTTCCATTGGTTGATTGTTCTCACTGTCAGAAAATTTCTCCTTATTTCCATGTTGAATCTCTCCTTGTTCAGTTTCCATCCATTATTCCTTGTCTGGCCTATGGGTGCCTTGGGAAATAGCTTGACCCCCTCCTCCTCTCTGTGGCAGCCCCTCAAATATTGGAAGACTGCTATCCTGTCTCCCCTGGTCCTTCTCTTCCCTAGACTAGCCAGGCCCAGTTGCTGCAACCGTTCATCATATATTTTAGCCTCCAGTCCCCTAATCATCTTTGTTGCTCTTCTCTGCACTCTTTAGGAACTATTTATTTTTACTTTCAATAACTTTTTATAACTTTTTCCTGCCAAAGACTGGGAACAAATTATTATCCATAACAAAACCCCAATTATCCATATTATTTTTGTGGAATAACAGTCAAATCTGGTAGATTGGTTCATTAGTTTTTTCTATTTCTGTTTGAGATGTGTGGCTATACTGATTGATTGATTGATTGATTGATTAAATTATGTAGCTATTGGAAATCGTAAACATGGCCCTCATTGGATATATGCTTTTCATAATCATCTGTTAATGGACAATCCAAAGTTAGATCTCCAAATCTTGCAGTGAAAGTAAATGCTGACATAGAGGCTTGAGTACTTTTTCTGACAGAACACTTGTCTTTAATTGCCTTGTCGTTTTGCTCATCTAACATTAGACATCTGCCCTTGAAAACAGCTCTTGAAGCAGAAGAGTAGCCAGTAAAGTCAATTTAGCAAGGTTCCTGTCTCTGTCCTAGCTTTTCGCAGGCAGACAGCCTGGAGCGTAGAGTTATTATCGGCAAAAAAAGGGGGGGTATATGAATAATTACTAAAGAGAGGAGACTGAGTTAATTGCAGTTTTAGTCTCGTTCTCGTCAATTCTGAGTTTGGGGAGGGGGGTGAGGTATTGTTCGAAGGAGACTGTGAAAGGTTTTTGTAAAGTATACTTTTGAATTCACTGCTGGTCCAACCTTAAGACTTTAGCAAAGGCTTTTCAGATGGGTCTTTAAACTCCTAGGAGACCAGTATTGCTTTGTCTTAGTATTTTTGGAATAGCTTGTCATTGATTGAAAATGTCTACTTCCAGATCTCAGAATGTACAAATCTGGATAAAAACAAAATGATGTCATTTTTCTATCTTCCCCAGAGCACACCTCTCAATTGACTGAAATGTAAGCAAGCTAAGTTGTTGTTGTCCAACTAATGGACCGTACCAAGCTAGGATCCTTGTCTTCCACTTTCTCTCAGAGTTTGTCCAAACTCATGTTCAATGCAACACTGACACCATCTAACCATCTCCTTCTGCCATCCCCTTCTCCTTTCGCCTTCCACCCTTCCCAACATCTCCAAGGAGTCAAGCCTACTGAACCAGACTGAGAGACCATTTAAAGGCTCAGGAACCCTTTGCAGGTGTTATGGCTTAGTTAGCTGATTAGAGTGGGACACTTTGAGCCTAGAATATTGCACCTTTTCACAATATTCTAATTTTCTGAGATTGTGGATTTGGGGGTTTCATGAGCTGTAAGCCATAATCATCACAATTATGGCAAATCACGGCTTGAGCTATCTTGCTTTGCATGTAATGAGTCTATCTCATATATTAGTTTCACCTTTTAAGTTGCATTACTCAAATAAACGAACTTTTGCATGATATTCTAATTTTTTGAGTTTCACCTGTATTACAAGCATCCTGAAAATTCATGCTAGGGCTTGTTTTCTGGTTAGGTCCCTTCCAACTTGGTTATTCTGTTAGGTCTTCCTGATTTCCATACCTGGGGCTTCAACCACACTCTCAATAAAGCACAGACTCAGTAACAAAAAAGAGAGGAAGCAACGGGCAGCTTCTCTTACTTGGGATGCTCCCTAAAAACACTCTTTTAGCAACTCTACAATAAAAAGAGTAACACATCCCACAGCCAGCAATTAAAGTGGTCGTTCTGAATGTGAAGAAATCAAGCCCTTTTAGGGAGTAGTCTTATTTTGATCTGGTGGGGTGTGTCTTATCTGGCATTAATTCACACTGATTGTTAGTGAATCAGATTCTTGACTTTAAGAAGAGACTGAAGACTCCAAGGAGTCTTCTCATTTGATGGCCAAAGTATTTGAGCTTCAGCTTCTGGATGTGTCCTTCCAAAGGACAGTCAGGGTTGATTATGGTGTGTGAAAGCTGTACTGATTTCTGAAACGTGATAAAAAAACTCTTTTTAGTAGCAAACAGAAGCGGAATAGAGTCCAAACAAAACTAGGAGGCTTGGAGAAATGGCTTCCTCAATACTAATTCTGGGGAGGTGAGGATAATCTCTAATATTTCTCCAAAACATGAGAATATTCTCAACCCAAGAATAATTGCCAAGAATCTGACAGACACTATCCCTTCTTATTTGCTATCTCCTTGTTAGTTCCTAATAGAACAATTACAGGTGAAACTCGAAAAATTAGAATATCGTGCAAAAATTCATTTATTTCAATAATGTAACTTAAAAGGTAAAACTAATATATGAGATAGACTATTACATGCAAAGCAAGATAGTTCAAGCCGTGATTTGCCATAATTGTGATTATTATGGCTTACAGCTCACAAAAACCCCAAATCCACAATCTCAGAAAATTAGAATATTGTGAAAAGGTGCAATATTCTAGGCTCAAAGTGTCCCACTCTAATCAGCTAACTAAGCCATAACACCTGCAAAGGGTTCCTGAGCCTTTAAATGGTCTCTCAGTCTGGTTCAGTAGGCTTGACTCCTTGGAGATGTTGGGAAGGGTGGAAGGCGAAAGGAGAAGGGGATGGCAGAAGGAGATGGTTAGATGGTGTCAGTGTTGCATTGAACATGAGTTTGGACAAACTCTGAGAGAAAGTGGAAGACAAGGATCCTAGCTTGGTACGGTCCATTAGTTGGACAACAACAACTTAGCTTGCTTACATTTCAGTCAATTGAGAGGTGTGCTCTGGGGAAGATAGAAAAATGACATCATTTTGTTTTTATCCAGATTTGTACATTCTGAGATCTGGAAGTAGACATTTTCAATCAATGACAAGCTATTCCAAAAATACTAAGACAAAGCAATACTGGTCTCCTAGGAGTTTAAAGACCCATCTGAAAAGCCTTTGCTAAAGTCTTAAGGTTGGACCAGCAGTGAATTCAAAAGTATACTTTACAAAAACCTTTCACAGTCTCCTTCGAACAATACCTCACCCCCCTCCCCAAACTCAGAATTGACGAGAACGAGACTAAAACTGCAATTAACTCAGTCTCCTCTCTTTAGTAATTATTCATATACCCCCCCTTTTTTTGCCGATAATAACTCTACGCTCCAGGCTGTCTGCCTGCGAAAAGCTAGGACAGAGACAGGAACCTTGCTAAATTGACTTTACTGGCTACTCTTCTGCTTCAAGAGCTGTTTTCAAGGGCAGATGTCTAATGTTAGATGAGCAAAACGACAAGGCAATTAAAGACAAGTGTTCTGTCAGAAAAAGTACTCAAGCCTCTATGTCAGCATTTACTTTCACTGCAAGATTTGGAGATCTAACTTTGGATTGTCCATTAACAGATGATTATGAAAAGCATATATCCAATGAGGGCCATGTTTACGATTTCCAATAGCTACATAATTTAATCAATCAATCAATCAATCAATCAGTATAGCCACACATCTCAAACAGAAATAGAAAAAACTAATGAACCAATCTACCAGATTTGACTGTTATTCCACAAAAATAATATGGATAATTGGGGTTTTGTTATGGATAATAATTTGTTCCCAGTCTTTGGCAGGAAAAAGTTATAAAAAGTTATTGAAAGTAAAAATAAATAGTTCCTAAAGAGTGCAGAGAAGAGCAACAAAGATGATTAGGGGACTGGAGGCTAAAATATATGATGAACGGTTGCAGCAACTGGGCCTGGCTAGTCTAGGGAAGAGAAGGACCAGGGGAGACAGGATAGCAGTCTTCCAATATTTGAGGGGCTGCCACAGAGAGGAGGAGGGGGTCAAGCTATTTCCCAAGGCACCCATAGGCCAGACAAGGAATAATGGATGGAAACTGAACAAGGAGAGATTCAACATGGAAATAAGGAGAAATTTTCTGACAGTGAGAACAATCAACCAATGGAAGAGAAGTTGCCTTTGGAAGTTGTGAGAGCTTCATCACTGGAGGCTTTCAAGAAGAGATTGGACTGCCATTTGTCAGAAATGGTGTAGGTCTCCAGCTTGGGTGGGAGGTTGAACTAGATGACCTACAAGGTCCCTTCCAACTCTGTTAATCTGAAATATAATCTGAAACATGCTTGTCGATACTGCCAAAGAATTATAAACTGTTAGTAAGACAACTCTGATTTTGCATGGCTACTTTTTTCCAGCAAGATTTGACTTTCCGTAAATTGACAAATGTATTGGGTTAGTAGATCAAAATACTGAAATGAATTTTGTAAACATTCCTCAACAGATATCGTTCAAACCTAAGTGTCTGTTGTTGTTTCTGACTCTAACAAATCAGCCACCATAGATGTGTATGGAGATTCTCATTTATCCAGGTCATGGTTGTCCCAAAGGTGCTTTTTCAGGAGGCAGCTGGACTTTCCTTGTTTTTTCTTTGAATGCATTTCTCTTCTCATCCAAGAAGCTTCTTCAGCTCTGACAGGATGGTGGGGAATGGAAGGATTTATATTCCTTGCAGACAAAGC
This sequence comes from Naja naja, assembly GCA_009733165.1. Lineage (NCBI taxonomy): Eukaryota > Metazoa > Chordata > Lepidosauria > Squamata > Elapidae > Naja > Naja naja. The sequence continues at coordinate 92,335,108 of CM019151.1, forward strand.
TGGTCATTTGCATCCTTTTAGAGGGTCCCTGAGGCTACTTGGAGGTTTATCTGTGTCCTCAGGATCCCCTGAGTAGTGCAAATAGTTCCTGTAATCTGCAATTTGGGGGGGCGAAATCCATTCATACTCCCACACCATTTGAAGGGTGTTCATCCCAAAATGCATGGCTAAAAGCCCATGACCCTGAGGACACAGAGAAACCTCCAAGTGGCCTCAAAGGCTCTTAAAGGTTTCATCCAGCCTCATGATTCTGTGTTCTGTGTTTTGTAGAGTTCTCTACAGAGGGTGGGGCATAAGGACCAATTTGCAATGGTATTTAGGTAGAAGTCCATGCTTCAGAGCTTAACAATCAGCCCAAGTTAATGCAGAAGTCTTTGGAGGTGATATCTTAGACTATCCCTTCTTTAACAAGCTCAAGCATTTATTCTCTTCATTTATTGATGCAGTATTAAAAGAAGAATCAAAGAAAAGTCAAATTAATGTAAACGTTTCTTGTTTAAATGATGAGGTTCATTTTCCTCCTACATCTGCCCTCCCTCCGTTTCTATGAAGCTGAAGGCTACATAATAAAACTTTTGATCTTTAAAAAAAACCCAAAACAAAACAAAAACCCTTACACTGCTTCCCTAGGAAGAAATTATTTCTAAAATTGCAACTGTGTTGCTGGGAAAAGAACCACGGTTTTACCCATATAGGAAAGGCATTTCAATTCCTGGAAGCAATTTGATAGAAAGTGGGGTCCTTTTAATATGAGAGTATTTTACTACTGTGAATAAAGCAATTTCCTCTGGGTTGGAATAGAATTTGGCAGGGACCCTAATCATTTTTTTAAAAAAAATCATTTTATTTGTATTAATATTATTTATGGTATTGCACATTCACATCATATTTTGATAAAAACATAGATAAAAATACAACATATTAAACAATATAAATTAATGTCTAGAGTTCTGATCTAATTTTTGCTTCATTTATCACAACCAGGAAATAAGCAAAGTCTCCATTAGAGGCTTTATTTTGACATTACAACACTATGTGTTGGATAGACAGATGGCAGACAAACAGATAGCAGACAGATAGATATAGATAGATGATTAGATAGATAGAAAGATAGAAAAATAGATAGGTAGGTAGGTAGGTAGGTAGGTAGATATGATACAGACAGACAGCAGATAAATATAAATAGATTAGACAGACAGACAGATGATGGATGGATAAATATGATATGATATAGACTGACAGACAGATATAGATAGATGATATAGACAGACAGACAGATGACAGATAGACAGATATAGATGATTAGGTAGATAGGTAGATAGGTAGGTAGATAGATAGATAGATAATGATATAGGCAGACAGACAGACAGAAGACAGATATAAATAATGATATAGATTAGATAGACAGACTGATTCCTACTGATTTGATTGAATCAGATTCCATCACTATTTTAAATCCACTTCACAGAATTCTATGGAATCTCTTTCTAGCTACTGAATTATTGTTCAAGGATGCCCTTTCATCCTCAGGGACTGTCATTGTGACATTAGCGCATATTCCTCCTGCATTTTCTTGTAATAAGCAAAGAGCTTTTAAAGCCCAGCTATATCAACAGAGTATCTTGTTGACATTGTTGTAATATACAGCCTGCGCAAGAGTCTTGTGGACTTCTTTGGAGAAAGGCGATTAATATGACATAACATTAACAGTAATACCTGAAGTTAACACATGGGAACTGTCCAGATAAAAAGCTATCTTGAAACCATGGACTACAGCTTTCATATAACCCGTGGACAACACAGTCTGCTACTTTTTAATCCTCTTTCAACCTGTCCTCTTAAAAGAATCATGTTTATGATTATAGGGGTTTTCACTTGGAGTTTGTGGAGAGTTACAAAATGGAAATAGAATCAAGTCGTCATTGTTTTTGATTAAAACACCAATAGAATTAAAGCATATTGTTAGATTAAAATATGTGAGCCTCTGTCCTGCCCAGAAAAGGTAAAAATAAAATACTGCCGTTTTTTCTGAAGTCTGAAAGCTGATAAACAAGAATGGCATGAGTGCAGGTTCTGCAAGGAACTTGAGAAGTTGGTGACTCTTTCTAAAAAATGGGTTATGTTTGCTCTGTTAGCTGTGTTGATGGGACCTTTTCAACTTCTGTCTATCCAATCATCATCACTACAAGTTTCCCCTGTCCAGTCACGTCTGACTCCAGGGCACGGCGTTCATCTCCATTTCTTGGCCGAAGGAGCCAGTGTTGTCCAAAGGCATTTCTGTGGTCATTTACACTAAAGGTGCACAAAACACTGTTACCTTCCCACTGAAGTGGTACCTATTTATCTACTCGCATGTGCATGCTTTCGAACTGCTCGGTGGGCAGGAGCTGGAGGGAGGAAAGGGAGCTCACCCCTTTGTGAAGCATACGGGTCTCAAATCCCAGCGGTCAGCTCTCCAGGTGACAAGCTCAGTGTCTAACCACTGAGCCATCCTGTCCCTTTTCATTATCATTAACCACAACACTATCATTAGCATTAGTAACCACAACCACATCAATTCTTCTTCCACCAGCATTCTTTACCGTCATTTTCTTTCCTCCAGATTAAATAAACCAGAGCTTTCTTTTTCTTTTTTACATCGTTCCTTATTCTTATCGACAAGCATCAAGTGCAAAAATAATACGAAGAACACTTAGTAGAAAAATCAGAGGAAAACCAGGCGTTAAGAGGAAGGAGAAGGAACAAAGGCTACCCCCCCCCTAAAAAATCAGAATGAAAGCAGAGAGAATCTCAATAGCGTGTGGGGGGGGGAGTAGATAATTAATGAGGATGTTAAGAATTAATCATAAAATGATATGATAATCTGTGAATCTCAGCTTTCCTCCACTTAACTCCCGTGGAGCAACTCCCGAAGAGTCAGAAATAAGAAGCTGTTAAAGTTCCTACTGCTTTTTTCTCACAGACTTCAGGAAACACCATTCTCCAGATTCTAAAGAACAGAAAGGACGACAGAGGAGGAAACAAATCACCCAGGTAAACCTCCACTTGTGACCATAATTGAGCCCAGAAGACCTGTTGCTAAGCGAGACATTTGTTCAGTGAGTTTTGCCCCATTTTACGACCTTTCTTGCCATGGCTGTTAAGCAAATCACTGCAGCTTTTCAGTGAGCAATACCATTGTGAAGTGAATCTGGCTTCCCCATTGCCTTGTCTCATCAGAAGGTCATTTCCAAAAGGAGGCTCCACAATGTCATATTGTGGGAGAAGGTCTTTTGTCTTCAGCCACAACCAGAGATGTTTTCTATTCTGGATGACCTCCTCTAGGCTTAGAAGCTCTACCCCAGGTTGGGCTCTCTTAAAAGGGTTAGGGTTAGGGCATCCCTGTTCTATTCTGTAGACTAGTGTTGGAAGTTAAAACCATCCCTCTCCTAGGAAAATGAAATATTTTAGGATATACTAAAAAGGCAGAATATTTCCCCTAAAAAGAGAAGTAGAAACTCACCTCAGAAGCAGTCGCTCACCCCCACCTTTCTTAATGGGTGGGCCATTAAGGCCTGGGCCAGAGAATTCTACATAACAAAGGCCTCTACCCATCTCACCACCCGGCCTGAGAAGATTGCAACAGCAAGCACTCAGGTGAAGCCATGTGGTCTAGACAAAGTCTACAAATTTAGCTAGGAACCCCGTCCCTGGGAGTCTGACAGCCAATGGGATACATTTCTTACACCGGAACAGGAAACACTAAGGTGGGGCCCAACAGAGGGTATAAAACTAAGGGTTTCTCAGCATCTTGTCCCTTCTTTTTTTTTCTTCAACCAAAGCATGTGATCAATGGCGGGATTCCAAAAAATTTACTACCATTTCTGTGGGCATGGCTTGGTGGGCGTGGCATGGTAGGCGTGGCATGACGGGCGTGGCAGGGGAAGGATACTATAAACTCTCCAGTCCCTCCCCACTCCTGGGGGAAGGTTACTGCAAAATTCCCTCCCCACCCCACTAACCTGCTTTCCAGCTCCGTTCTCCTGTGTAGGGCAACCAAAGAAGACCCAGCCAATCAGCTGGGACTCGGGAGGCAGAGAATAGATGGGGTTGGCGGGGCCAGTCAGAGGTGGGATTTGCTAGTTCTACCTAAAAGTTCCATTACGGGTTCTCCAGAACTGGTCAGAACCTGCTGAATACCACCTCTGCATGCGATCGTATCCACTGTTAAACCATCTTTCCAAGCAGTCACCATGTTTCCAGTGTCTTTCTTCCCCACTTGGAACTGAACCCAGAAGGATATTTTCTTCCAACACTAAGAAACTGAATAATAGTTTCAGAGGAATAATAATCAGAAGCAACTACGGCAATCCCACTTCAGTACTGCTGACAAGAACATGTGTCTCCTTGGGAGTCAAGCTTGATTCAAAAGGCTCTTTAATTTTATACCTTCCGTTAAACTATTTTAAATACAGTACATACAGTATTTGAATCAATTGGTACTTAATGTTGAATTTGTGAATACACCCAACTGAAAAGCAGATGCTCCATGGAAGATAAACTAATTTGAGAAGAGGGACCTGTGTATAAAAAGAATGTTCCCATTGAACCATATAAAACCCAGCTTCTTTCTTTATATTATTACCTGGCACCTGATATTCTCAAAACACTTGTTTAAAATGCTCACACATGCTGAGCTGATAGTTACTTGGAAGACAACTTCTGGATAGCCCAGGCTCTCTATTCTTATTTTAATCTCACATTTCTACCGCGACTTAATCACAGTGACCTTTTTAAGATTGCTTGATGTTGATTTTATCTTGTTCTAATAATAATAAGCTGCCTTGAAACAGATTGTTTTGTTGTGGGTGTTTTGATTTATAATGAGATTGCCCCATGAGTCCTCAGTATATAGCTAATTTAGTGCCACATCAAAAATAAATAAATAAATAACTTTTTTTTTGATAAAGGAACATGTAGATTTAAAACCAGAAATATTTCTGTTGGGTATCATACCAGAAAAAAATATAATAAAGGAACTATGTATTTAATATTTCATGTGTTAACAGCGGCCAGAATTGTATTTGCAAAACATTGGAAAGGTGTGGAGATCCCCACAGATGAGAAGATAGTAAAAAAAAAAAATACTAGAATGTGTAGAAATGGATAGATTAACACTTGAAATTAAAGAGAAGGAAGATACAGAATATTTTAAAACATGGGATTCATTTTATCTATTGTTAAATAATAGAAACAGAAGTTAGAACACGTAAAATTATAAGCGAAGGGTTAATTTTTACCATGAGGGTTTATTAGGACATGTTTATTATCAAAATAATTTAGTATTATTAACAATTAAGTTTTAATATTATGTTGAAAAAATGCTGTAATTATATGATCATTATTAATGAACATTATTATTATTATTATTATTATTATTATTATTATTATTAATCAACAGTCAGCCAGATGTTCAGACTGGGGTTGGCATTTTTGTCTACCTATCAAGTCCTTCACAAGGACCTGTGATAAGCAAATCTGAATGTTTGATGGTGTTACAGATTATTTATTATTATTGTTGTTATTATTATTATTATTACTACTACTACTACTATTACTCAAACTAACTGTAAACAGACAACACACTGTTTATACAGACATTGAAATTGTTGCTCTTTCTTTATATAGTAAAAATAAATATAAGTAAATAAATAAATAAATAAATAAACAAACAAACAAACACACACACACACACACACACACACACCTCCCATCTGATCACAGAGCCTGTGGATGGCGGGACAGCTAACAAAGTGAATCTAAAACACACTGATAAATCTTACTTGTTCCAGGTGAAACGAAGAGACTACATCTTATATTTGGAAATGACTAGGGTTGGATGAACGATTACCCTGCCAGGATATTAAAAAGACTCAGAAAAGATCCCCAAAAGTTAATCAAGCTGATCTAGTAGTATGTAAAGATTAGATCCAGATGTATGTAGAGGGGATAGACTAGATCTCAATCACTAACTTAAGTCCAGTTGGATGTACTGCAGCTATGTCTCAGTTTATGTAGGAGACTGAGACTGAGGGTAGGATCAAATGCATCTGGAGTCTCTACATGCCTGATGGAGACCAAAGTCCAGCTCCCCCTTGAAGTCTGTTGACTCTTATCTGGCATTAATTCACACTGATTGTTAGTGAATCAGATTCTTGACTTTAAGAAGAGACTGAAGACTCCAAGGAGTCTTCTCATTTGATGGCCAAAGTATTTGAGCTTCAGCTTCTGGATGTGTCCTTCCAAAGGACAGTCAGGGTTGATTATGGTGTGTGAAAGCTGTACTGATTTCTGAAACGTGATAAAAAAACTCTTTTTAGTAGCAAACAGAAGCGGAATAGAGTCCAAACAAAACTAGGAGGCTTGGAGAAATGGCTTCCTCAATACTAATTCTGGGGAGGTGAGGATAATCTCTAATATTTCTCCAAAACATGAGAATATTCTCAACCCAAGAATAATTGCCAAGAATCTGACAGACACTATCCCTTCTTATTTGCTATCTCCTTGTTAGTTCCTAATAGAACAATTACAGGTGAAACTCGAAAAATTAGAATATCGTGCAAAAATTCATTTATTTCAATAATGTAACTTAAAAGGTAAAACTAATATATGAGATAGACTATTACATGCAAAGCAAGATAGTTCAAGCCGTGATTTGCCATAATTGTGATTATTATGGCTTACAGCTCACAAAAACCCCAAATCCACAATCTCAGAAAATTAGAATATTGTGAAAAGGTGCAATATTCTAGGCTCAAAGTGTCCCACTCTAATCAGCTAACTAAGCCATAACACCTGCAAAGGGTTCCTGAGCCTTTAAATGGTCTCTCAGTCTGGTTCAGTAGGAATCACAATCATGGGAAAGACTGCTGACCTGACAGTTGTGCAGAAAACCATCATTGACACCCTCCATAAGGAGGGAAAGCCTCAAAAGGTAATTGCAAAAGAAGTTGGATGTTCCCAAAGTGCTGTATCAAAGCACATTAATAGAAAGTTATGTGGAAGGGAAAAGTGTGGAAGAAAAAGGTGTACAAGCAGCAGGGATGACCGCAGCCTGGAGAGGATTGTCAGGAAAAGGCCATTCAAAAGTGTTGGGGACTTTCACAAGGAGTGGACTGAGGCTGGAGTCAGTGCATCAAGAGCCACCACACACAGACGGATCCTGGACATGGGCTTCAAATGTCGTATTCCTCTTGTCAAGCCGCTCCTGAACAACAAACAACATCAGAAGTGTTTTACCTGGGCTAAAGAAAAACAGACCTGGTCTGTTGCTCAGTGGTCCAAAGTCCTCTTTTCTGATGAGAGCAACTTTTGCATCTCATTTGGAAACCAAGGACCCAGAGTCTGGAGGAAGAATGGAGAGGCACACACTGCAAGATGCTTGAAGTCCAGTGTGAAGTTTCCACAGTATGTGTTGATTTGGGAAGCCATGTCATCTGCTGGTGTTGGTCCACTGTGCTTCATTAAGTCCAGGGTCAACGCAGCCATCTACCAGGAGATTTTGGAGCACTTCATGCTTCCTTCTGCAGACGAGATTTATGGGGATGCTGACTTCATTTTCCAGCAGGATTTGGCACCTGCCCATACTGCCAAAAGCACCAAAACCTGGTTCAATGACCGTGGGATTACTGTGCTTGATTGACCAGCAAACTCGCCTGTCCTGAACCCTATAGAGAATCTATGGGGCATTGCCAAGAGAAAGATGAGAGACATGAGACCGAACAATGCAGAAGAGCTGAAGGCCGCTATTGAAGCATCCTGGTCTTCCATAACACCTCAGCAGTGCCACAGGCTGATAGCTTCCATGCCACGCTGCACTGAGGCAGTAATTTCTGCAAAAGGGGCCCAAACCAAGTACTGAGTACATATGCATGCTTATACTTTTCAGAGGTCCGATATTGTTCTATGTACAATCCTTGTTTTATTGATTGCATGTAATATTCTAATTTTCTGAGATTGTGGATTTGGGGTTTTTGTGAGCTGTAAGCCATAATCATCACAATTATGGCAAATCACGGCTTGAACTATCTTGCTTTGCATGTAATGAGTCCATCTCATATATTAGTTTCACCTTTTAAGTTGCATTACTGAAATAAATGAACTTTTGCATGCTATTCTAATTTTTTGAGTTTCACCTGTAATCAGTGGAATAACTTGCCTCTAGAAGTTGTAAATGCTCCAACACTGGAAGTTTTTAAGAAGAGACTGGACAGTCACTTGTCTAACATGGTATAGGGTCTCCTGCCTAAGCAGGGGGCTGGACTAGAAGACCTCCAAGGTCCCTTCCAGCTCTGTTATTCCGTATTCTGTCTTAATTTCTAGTTTGAAATGTGGCCCCATTCAACAACTGAAACCCTACAAATCATTCAAAAAACTATATAACATGTATATATATTAAAACGTGTGAATGAAGAAATATGTCATGGTAAAAAAAAACAAAACTTTAGTTGTGTTTAGCATTTGTATCTCAGATTCCAAGTTTATGTACTACGTTAGCATTCCTCAGAATCATATTGTGTAGAGAGCCAATTTCAGCCTTCGTTTGTTCTGGAAAGAAAATTACTTTACTTATTCAATAAGAGACTGGACTCAGAGATTTTACAAATCATACCCTTAACAATGGTATTAATTGCTATTTATTAAATCTTGATGAATTAATTTGATTAAATGTGGAATATGTGCAGAAAGAAGGGCTTATCACAGTGACGGAAACATCTCTGTTTGTTCATTTTTGCTCTCTTCTTCAGTCTGGATAATTGGCTATAGTAATCTGCCCTAAATAGGGGAAACGTTTGTTAGCAACAAACCAAATTGTACCATGGAGGTGATGGGAATTCTTTTGGATCAGCTACAGATCACTGAAAACCAAAACTCATGAACCATACAGATGGAACCAGTAAGCCCCAGCTGGTCTGTGTCACCCTCTTTTCCCCAGTAGACCAAAACACTCAAAACAGGCATGCTTGCAATTCCATGGAGAGAAAATTTGCTTCAATAATTTGAACATCCGGTGTGAATCCATTCTCCATCTCAACTTAAAGACGTTGCTGAAAAATCATATGCAACATCCATGGTTGTCTTAGTCCAGCTGAAGGTTTAGAAAACCTGACATCAGGTTACAATGGTTATAAATCCAGAAAAGTGGAGGATGGGAGACAGACTGGCAGAATTGGAAGGAACCTTGGAGGTCTTCTAGCCCAACCCCCTGCTGAAGCAGGAGACCCTAGACCAGGGGTGTCAAACTTATGTCGTCACGGCAGTGTCACATGACGTATTGAGACTTTCCCCCCTCTTTTTCCACTGGGCGTGGGCATGGCCAGTACATGATACATCTAGCCCATGGGCCATGAGTTTGACAGCCCTATGCCATGTCAGACAGGTGGCTGTCCAAATCTCTTCTTAAAAACCTCCAGTAATGGAGCACCCACAATTTCTGAAGGCAAGTTGTTCCACTGATTGATTGTTCTCACTGTCAGGAAATTTCTCCTTATTTCTAAGTTGCTTCTCTCTTTGATTAGTTTCCATTCGTTGCATCTTTAGGTGCTCTGGAAAATAGGTTGACTCCCTCTTCTTTGTGGCAGCCCTTCAGTAATTGTTACACTACTATTGTTCTGATCCAGCCTTAGCAGAACCAAGAAACAAGACTCCTTGTCCCCCAAAAACCCCTTCTTTATTTAGTTATTGTGAATGCCTGGCATTCACACACAAAAAAGTCTCGGCAATTATCAGTCCTTGGATAATTGCCAGACCGAGAGCTTCCAGTACAAAGCTGTAAATTAATTCCCGGCAAGGAGTCTCTATGAGGCACGAACCACAATAAGCAAATCTTCCAGAAGAACTATTGTCTCCTACAACCACCACTCCCCCTTTGCTTTCATTTATTCCCCAGGGAGGGGCCATTCAGCATCCCCTTGTACCTTTCTTCCCAAATCATCCCTGTTCCTTAGTTGTTCTCCTCTTCTGACAGCTCTGCACATACGCACATCTGGAACAGGCCCCAGCTGTTCTTCTTTCCCACTGATCTCCAACTCCGTAGGCAGCTGAGAAATGTTGGACGGCCCTGGACCATCTCAGCCAACTGTAACCCCCAATAAAATACAGGTGGTTCTCCACTTATAACCACAATGGAGTCCAAAATGTATGTTGCTAAATGTATGTTGAGAAATTTGTTAAGTGAATTTTGCTCCATTTTACAACTTTTCTTGCTACATTTGTTAAGTGAGTCATGGCGGTTGTTAAGTTAATAACAGGGTTGTTCAGTGAATCTGGCTTCCCCAATTGATTTTGCTTGTTGGAAGGTCACAAAAGGGGATTGTGTGACCCTGGGTTCGTCATAAATGTGGACCAGTTTGCCAATCATCTGAATTTTGACTACATGGCCATGGGGATGTTGCAATGGTTGTAAGTTTGAAAAATGGTCATAAGTCACTTCTTGTAACTTCGAACAGTCACTAAACGCACGTTTATAAATTGAGGGCTACCTGTACCTTAATCTCTTACAGCAAGGGTTCCTAAATCTTTTGCCACCATACCTCCCTTTAATGTAATCTTACCTAAAAATCCAAACGTAATGCAAATCAGCAATGAAAATAGCAATAGCATTTAGACTTATATACCGCCTCATAGTGCTTTTACAGCCCTCTCTAAGCAGTCTACAGAGTCAGTCCGTTTCCCCCCAAACAATCTGGGTCCTCGTTTTACCCACCTCAGAAGGATGGAAGGCTGAGTCAACCTTGAGCCGGTCAGGATTGAACTGATGGCAGTCGGCAGAATTAGCTTGCAATACCGCATTCTAACCACTGTGCCACTATAGATAGATAGATGGATAGATGGATAGACGGATAGATAGATGGATAGATAGACAGAAATGGATGGATGCATGGATGAATGGATGCATGGATGGATGGATGGATGGATGCATAGATAATGGATGATTGATCATTGATCATTGATACATGATACATGATAGATAGCAATAGCACATAGACTTATATACCACTTCACAGTGCTTTCCAGCCCTCTCTAAGTGGTTTACAGAGTCAGCATTATTGTCCTCAACAATGTGGGTCCTCATTTTACCCACCTCGGAAGGATGGAAGGCTGAGTCAACCTTGAGCCGGTCAGGATCGAACTGCTGGCAGTTGGCAGAATTAGCCTGCAATACCACATTCTAACCACTGTGCCTAGATAGATAGATAGATAGATAGATAGATAGATAGATAGATAGATAGATAGACAGACAGACAGACAGACAGACAGACAGACAGACAGATAGATGCAGGCAGGCAGGCAGGCAGGCAGGCAGATATGGATGCATGGATATGGATGAATGGATGGATGCATGGATAGACAAGCATGGATGGATGCATGGATGGATGGATGCATGGATAATGGATGATTGATCATTGATACATGATAGATAGCAATAGCTCATAGACTTGTATACCGCTTCAACAGTGCTTTTCAGTCCTCTCTAAGTGGTTTACAGAGTCAGCCTGTTGCCTGCAACAATCTGAGTCCTCATTTTACTGACCTTAGAAGGACAGAAGGGTGAGTCAACCTTGAGCCATTCAGAATCGAACTCCTGGCAGCGGGCAGAGTTAGCTGGCAATACCGCATTCTAACCACTGCACCACCATGGCTCAAATGGCACAGTAGCATTTTTTTTTATTGTAATGATGTACAACTAGAAGGTCCTCCCCACTTCCTTTGGATTCTATCTGCAGCAGCCCCAGGGAGTCCCTTGAGCTCCTGGTTTTTGGGGGGGGGCTCAAATCAATGTATTTTTAAAAAGGCAGATGATTCCATGAAAAATATTAAAACGAAGAGATTAGGAACTCTTCTTTAAGATGACAAAACTGTGCTGCATGGCTGGCCTTATTTTCTTCTTCAGCGTCAGAACAACTTAACCAGAATTCTTCTTTTGAGGTGTTTTCCACGTGCAAATTGAAAGATTCCTTGTTCTCTTTTAAACAATTTTTTTTCCTGCTGAGATATGCTTTCCTATGACATTACTTCATCCCACAGCCACTGCTGAGGTTTAAATGTAATAATCTCTGGGAACACCTGGGAATTTGACCTGGAAAAGTTTGGGACCCCCTTTATGATTAATTTGCTGCTGGCGATAAACTGCTGTACTCTAAAATGCAATATACTGTGAAGTAGGTTTTAATCCAGTTCGATATGCTGCCAGATTCTTCTGACAACGGTGACTCAAATGTCATCCGAGAAGCCGGTATTTTGAGAAGCAACGTGGGATTAGAAACCTTACTGTAGATTTCTCAGAGGAAAAGCAAGGGCATTATTTCTAGATAGGCAGCTTCAATAGTCCACTTCAAAAGGATAACAGGGAAGGGTTGCAATATCCTTAAAAGAGATTTAAACATGAAGTCCAAAAGACTTATTTTTCTGCAGGAGATGGAAATAATGGCACCAACATCAAGGGGAAATTCATTAAATCAAAAGCCGGTGGTATCAAGATTAAAGTGGGAGGTCAGAATTTGGATCTGTTCATAACAGGTCTCTAGGTAAAAGTAATGATAAACACACCAGATGATCAGGAGGACCTGAGTAGGCGAAATACTAAAAGAAGGGTAATTCGTAGGTTCTATGAGAAATCTCATGTCTAATCCAGACTATTGGCCAACTTTAGAGGGTTGTGGACAAGTTCTATCATGGAAAGTAGAAGGCCTCACTCAGAACTTGTGGAAAGCCTTTGTTTTGGATATTTCTTGCATTGAGTTCCTGGATTTTCCTATGCTGCATGAAGCGTAGAAGTGCTGTACAGCCTCAAAGCCAGAAATATCAGTGCAGAATAACAGAATTAAAGAGTTGGAAGGGACCTTGGAGGTCTTCTAGTCCAACCCCCTGCCTAGACAGGAAACCCTACACCACTTCAGATAAATGGTTGTCCAATCTCTTCTTAAAAACGTCCAGTGTTGGAGCATTCACAACTTCTGGAGGCAAGTTGTTCCACTGATTAATAGTTCACACTGTAAGGAAATTTCTCCTTAGTTCTATGTTGATTCTCTCCTTGATTAGTTTCCTTCCATTGCTTCTTGTCCTGCCTTTCAGGTGCTTTGGAGAATAGCTTGACTCCCTCTTCTTTGGGGCAGCCCCTCAAATATTGGAACACATAAAAAAGCTATATTGGAAAGTAAAGACAAATGGAGCATTTGGTAGCATTAGTACCTGTCCTTCCAAAGAACAATCAAGGTTCATTATTGCATGTGAAGCTGTGTACTGATTTCCAGTTTATGGCTCTTATTTTGGATGCCAGGACCACCTCTTTTTCTAGTTATCATAAAGCTGTGTGATCTATCTGTCATCTATCTATCTATCATTATCCATCCATCCATCTACCTACCTACCTATCTACATCCATCTCTCATCTCTCTCTCTCTCTCTCTCTCTCTCTCTCTCTCTCATCTATGGTACCTACCTACCTATCTCTATAATCTCTCTCTCTTTCTACCTACCTACCTAATTTCTCTATATTCTCTACCTACCTACTTATCTACATCTATCTGTCTATCCGTCTGTCTTTCTATCAATCATCTATATCTGTCTCTCTGTCTGTCTGTCTATCATCTATTTATCATCTATATCTGTCTGTCCATCCATCCATCCATCCATCCATCCATCTATCCATCCATTTATCTTATCTATCTATCTATCTATCTATCTATCTATCTATCATCTATCTCACTCACACACACACACACACACACACACACAGAGGGCCCACTCCCCAGATAATTTCATATAGGGTACAATCCATAAAAACAAGATAATAAAGCAGGTAAACAAATAATAGTCATAATTATCTGACAAGTGTTGGCAAGATCAGTTGAGTTCTTGCTTAAAGTTATGTGTGAATATTTAGCCCTTGTTAATACCTATATGAGAGACCAGCAGGAGATGTCATAACTGGATTCTCGACGGCAAAGTAAGGGCAAAAAGAAATTTAACAGTGGGAAACTACTTTGGACCCATTGCTAAGATGAAAGTAAGGATATCTCTGTGAAGTCAGTAAGAACTTGACTTGAAAGCGATAACTTCAAAGCAAAGAATGAGTGAATTGAAACCACAATAATGTAATGAATAAGTGATGTGCTTTGTGTCAGTTTACAGCACTGGGTATGCCAATCTCAAGGTTAAGAGTTAGTTTAAGACATTGTCTCATTCTGAATATTTTGTAGGTTTCTGATGCCAATCTGGTTTCTGATGCCAATATTTTGTAGGTTTCTGATGCCAATCAGATTTTTCCTGAAATGAGACTACCAATTTTAGGGGCATTAAATGACTCTATGTACAATCTATTTTAACCAATTCAGACATTGTAAATTTTGGTCAGGCTATCCACATTCTGCATTGGAAATGAACTGAATTCAGTGATCTTTTTTTTTTAATTACATTTATATGGCACCCTTCTCCGAAGACTCAGGGCGGCTTACAATTTTTTGGGGATACAACCCAGTGTGCTCAGCAATAACCTTCATTCCATTGTATATGCCTGCTTATTACTAAGCAGCATTTTTACAAGGTCAGCTAATTGCCCCCAACAATCTTGGGTCCTCAATTTACCTACCCCGAGAGGATGGAAGGCTGAGTCAACCTTGAGCCTGGTGGGATTCGAGCCTACAGTAATTGTAGACAGCTGGATCTTAAGTGCAGGCATTTAACAGCCTGAGCCACCAAGGCTGATCTTTGAGGGATGAGTAACTGCACTAAGCTAACATTTGTTCTGACAGCACCAGTGCTGGGATTCAGAAGTTTTTACTACTGGTTCTGTGGGCGTGGCCATGTGACTGGGTGGGTGTGGCTTTTTCATTTTGCTGTTTTGCAGCCACACCCACCCACCCATTTTTTGGGACCTTCCTGGCCTCAGAGGAGCCTCTGTGGGGTGTTTTTGCTCCCAGAAGACTCCTCTGGGCCCCAGGAAGGCAAAAAATGGAAGGGGGGGACTGAGCCCCTCCCTCCATTTTTTTGCCTTCCTGGGCCTCAGCAAGGGGAATCCCAGCACAGTTGATCATATGAACAGCTGATTGTCGGGAGGGGAAAAAATGAAAGAAATATCTTAAGGGGCAAGCGTCAGGCGGGCAGGGTGACCAAGCATCAGGCAGGTGGGTCAAGCGAGCCAGCGGTGACCGGGTCAGGGGCATGGCCAGCTAGAACTTACTACCAGTTCGGCGACCCAGGCCAAATCCTTGCTACCGGTTCGCCTGATCCGGTGCGAACCGGCTGAATACCACCACTGGACAGCACCGAAGGTAAATTTAACTTTACAGAGCGCTAGATGCCATCCCAGTGATCCAAATTGACCCCTCACCAGTTCTCTGTCTTCTCTGAGAGGTTAAACTGTATTCGTACATATTAAAGGAATGGAATTCCAACCTGGAATGGAATATGGGGCCACGTTTTATACGCTATGCTCAATATTTTCCCAGAAGATGGGAGTGATGGGGTCATCATGGTAATGAGAATCCAATCAAAGATGTTCTGAATTTGATTGCTGTGTAATTCCATGCTTTTTCCAGGCGTAAAAGTATATTGGTCCTTTCCGGTTGTGTGCCTTCAAGAACAATGTCAAAAGAAATATATCCTTTAAATTAAAGACATTTTGACTTCATGAATATCTGCATGTGATTTTCCTAGTGGTGGTCTTCCAAGATGTGTTATCAACTTCCCAATCTAGCTTATGATTCATAGCTTCCTGCTCTTCTGTCATCTAAGCATTAACTAGATCATCCCTGTTTAGTTTTATTGACCTTACCTTGAGTTAATGAGATGCTTCCATGTTGCTGGGTAATAATAGTGTAGCGTAGCTTAGCTTAGCATAGTGTGGAATAGAATAGAATGTAGAACAGAATAGGAATAAGAATAGGATAGGATAGGATAGAATACGATAGAATAGGGTAGGATAGGATAGGATATATGATAGAATAGGATAGGATAGGATAGGATAGGATATATGATAGAATAGGATAGGAAAGGATAGAATGCAGAAGGGAAGGGAAGAAGAGAAAAGAAGAAAAGAGAGAATATAGAGTAGAATAGAACAAAATTGAATGCAGAAGGGAGGGGGAGAAGAGAAGAGAAGAGAAGAGAAGAGAAAAGAGAATGTAGAGTAGAATAGAATAGAATAGAATAGAATAAAATAGAATAGAATAGAATAGAATAGAATAGAATAGAAAATATGGAATGGAATGGAACAGAACAGAACAGAACCTTAATTGATTTAGTCATTTGACCATATCAAAAACATGGCACTAGGAGAATGAAATAGGCAGGTCCTGAATTGCCACAGCTTCTCGTTTAAAGAATTAGCCCATATAAACTAGAGTAAATACTGCATTTTCCCAGGGTTCTAAGTGATGAATACGGTCAGGCTAACAGTCTGCTGCACCCCGACCTAATTTTCAGACCCAGTTCTAAAGGAGATAACAACCAGCCTCCTTTCCTCCTCCCTGCCCAAATCATCTGCCCAGACGCATGTCGCTTTTCCCCGTACAGGTGGCATCTATCCCTTCCCCTTCCTTTCTGGGGGGAGGGGGGAATGCCCAGCCTTCATGCTGGAAGCCCCCAACAAGCATCCGTGCCTTCTCCAAAAGCAGAACCTCCCTTCCTCCGGGCGCTCGCTTAACGGTGACGGCTTTGATGGATTTCGTCAACGGTATCTCTGGAGGGTGGGGGGGTGAGAGATCCTGCCGCTAACGGTGTCTCAAACAAGAGCCCTTTTGGTCAGGAACATCCCCCCCCCCCGTAACGGTTTGCTAGGCAGTGTGTCTTCCGATAAATTGATCGCAGAGGATTCTCCCTGCTCTTTGGCGGAGTCCTTGGAAGGCAACCTTTGTCCCAGTCTTCCAAGCATCCCACCCTCCCTCCTCCTGGCAAGTTTGAAATGTGAGATGCCTGGGTTTTCTTTCCTCCTTCTCCCTCTCTTCTCCTTCTCTCTCTCTCTCTCCCCCCCCCTTTTTTTTTGGCAAAGGGACTGTGTCGGCTTGTCTCACACGCGCGTGTATCTATGTCGGTGAATGGGGTCTTGTGCATTGAGACGCCGCGCGTAAGTGATGGGTAGAATGGGGAGGATCAAAGCAGCTTGTTAGACACTCCAGAAAGAAAGCATCCCTGCCAGGAACATGCAGCAGCAGAGGTGAGGTTTTTTTCCGAGGGTTTGGTGGGCTGGTTGGGATGCCCACCCTCCCCATCCTTGTGGACGTGGGAGAAGTGGGGGGGAGCTGAGTCCAGGAGCCTCCCTTCCCTGCTCTCAAACCCGCTGCCCATCCCTGCCTGGCGGAGGCTAGCCAGTTGCCCCCTCCCCCTTGCTCCTTTCAGGTCCGTCATCCGCGCAGACGTGTGTGAAGTTGGCTGAGCCCAGCCTGAATTCTCTTTTCATTGTCTCTGGAGGGTTGTTGCTGGAAACACAAATCACCGCTTGGCAAGTACAGCGGGGGCCCATTAGCAAGTCTCCATCTGTGATTGGTTTCGCCTGGAAACCGGGAGACAAGCAATGCATAATTGATGGGAGTGTGTACGCGCGCGCGCATGTGTGTATGTGTGTGTGCTGGACAGGGGAAGAAGAAGAAGAAGGGGGGGGGGAGAAAGCCTTTGAACAGCAGTGAGCAGCCTGCCCGTCCTCCAGGGGGGAAGCCAGCCCAGGTTTGCAAATAGCTCCAAGCTGCTTGGTCCTGAGATTAAGGTAGCCCCCATATTTTTCTTTGTTCTGGACCACATGATTGGTGCTCCAAGTCTTTCCAGCCATATGGGCCTGGCTCTTTTCCCCCACCTCCTCCTCCTCCTCCTCCTTGCCCGAGAAGAAAAGGGAGGGAGGAAAACTCAGCCCTCCCTTCCCACGGTGGGCACGCGAAAGCCGGTTAGGTTTGAATGAAAAATAACTTGTGGGTAAGTTGCTGTCTTCAGAGGGGGGTGAAGAAAGCATGTGGGGTGTTTCAGGGTGTGCGTGGTCGGTCTAGCCACTCTGAGGGTGGTGTGTGTGTGTGGTGGGGGGGGTGGAAGTGTGCGCACGTGCGTGACACAGGAGAGAGGGAGGGAGGGAGAGCATTGTGGGTAGAAGTGTGTCAGATGCCGAAGAAGGAAGGAAAGACATCACTTCTCTTGCAAGCTGCAGCCGACCCTTTTTCATAGAGGATGCTTGTTGCCTTGTTAGATGGTTGTCGCTGTTGTGATTTAAAACACACCTGGGGTTAGTCTTGGGGTCCTGGTTGAAGCCCGGTGCCAGTCTCCTTCGCTGGGGCGATTTTGTTGGGGAAAACCTGCCTGCTTCAAACCAGATCTTGGACAAGATATTTTTGTCCTTGATTTATTTGGTTTGTAACCATGGTGAAGAGAATCCGGGGAAGGGGAAAACAGGCTTTTGTCCTGAGCTTCAGCAGGTTTTGCACATCCCTAAATTGCTCAGATTTCTCCCATTGTCAAGCCTTCTGGAGCATTTAGCCTCTGCTGCCATGCTTCAACGTTATGAGAGGAGATAATTCTGAAAATTAATCCGTGGTTTTGGCTGCCAGACATTGGGCAAACACCTCCCGTTGTAAATTCTTGAAGCCTTGAGGATTTGTGCGCGGAGATCATATCCGTGCCATTTCAGACCCAATGTAGTTTGGATTCCCACTGTCTTTCCTGCCCAAATTGTTCCTGATCAATTACGATCTGATTATGACTCTTAAAGACGTAGATGTACAAGGAAACCTTGATCTGCAATTAGCCAAAGCAATCATCCTTTCTATTGTGACCACAACTATTTCTGTTGTCCTTCTTTTTGAGAAGACACCAGACAAAGATTTGTCTGAAAGGGGATCTAGGGTCTCCTGCTTGAGCAGGGGGTTAGACTAGAAGATCCCCAAGATCCCTTCCAACACTTGTTGTTCTGTTCTTCTTGTGTTTCTGACTTTTAAATATGGGGAGAAGTGACATGAGGAATAGATTGCAGCCGGCGAAAGAAATTGATCGTGGCTTAAGAGGGTAAAATAATAATAATAATAATGATAATAATCCAGAGTTTCAACTTCCTAAATTGGAAAATAGAAATCCAGACAGAACGTTGAATTGTAAAGGGCAACTCTGCCACTGTTTGGATCCGTGCACCAGGATGATGTCACCATCCTCGAGCGAGGTGGAGTTACAGTCCAGGTAGCATGTGTCAATTTTCTGCATGAGGGAAGCGTGGCCAGGAGGTGGCCAAATAGAGGAGAGGCTTTGCTTTGTAATCCTTTCTGAAGTTTGATGGAAAGCAACTTGCAATATGCCCAGCGTAACTCGGTTCTGTTGGCAGCCAGTCCAACATGGGCTGGCTGAGATTGTTCGCCCGGCTTGGCTGGAATTGAACTTAGAGATAAGAAATGAAAAGGAAAAGAGAGGAGTGAATAATCAAGAAATGACAGTTGATTGAATGCAACAAATGTTTTGGAAAACAATGTGACAATAACAGGTGGTCCTTTCTTCCTTCTTTTCATTCTCCTCTCCCTCCTTCTCTTCCTGTCCCCTTCCTTCCCGCCTCCTCTTTTCCTTCCTTCCTCCTGCTTTCCTTTCTTCCATTCAGTTTCCTTCCTTCTTTCCTTCCTCACTCAGTCACTCACTTACTCATTCTCTCCCTCCCGTTTTCCATTCTTCCATCCATTCTCCTTCCTTTCTTCCATCCAGTTTTTCTTTTTTCTTCTTCTTCTTTTTTCTGATTTTCCATCCAGTTTTTCTTCTTCCTTTTTTCCTTTCTTCCTTTTCTTTTTTTCTTTTCCTTCCTTCCTTCCTTTTCCTTTCCACTCCGATTCCATCCAGCTTTCCTTCGATCCATCCAGTTTCTTCCTTTTTTTCTTTTTCTTCCTTTCTTCTTCCGATTCCTTCTCCATCAGTTTTTCCATTCTTTATCCATTTTTCTTCTATCCAAAGTTCCTTTCCTTCCTTCCTTCTTTTCCTCCTTTAATATTAAAATTTTATCTGATATTTTCTATCCTTCTCTTTCTTTTATAATGAGCCAAATGAACCTCGTAACAGACAAAACTGACAGATAGTATAGCAGTGCTTGGTTCAGGTGATACAAGTAGTCCTTGACTTACAACAATTCTTTTAGTGACCGTTCAAAGTTACAATGGCGCCATTCCTTATTTGTGCGAGAAAGCATTCAGGATGATTCAGGTGATTGTAAGACAGAAATGTTCTGCGGGGTTTGACAGAGTTGCTCAAAAGACAAGCCGTTGCCTTGAAGTGAGCGATCTTGACTCCTAATGAGGTCTGAGACCTTCGATAAGAGTTAAAAGTCAAGTTGCAAGTAAAGCTGATGTTTGAAATTGACGGGTGGTGATTTTGGTCAACGCTGGTTGGATTCAAGCAGTGTTCCAGATGTTTTGAGGGTTGCACCGAAAAGCACCTGTTGATCTTGGTGCTTTCTTCGCTTTCTTTCGCCACAGCCGTTCGACTTCAGTCTGGAGACCTTTCTGTTGGAACCTTCTATTCTCTTCAGTTCTTTCCCTTCTCTTCTGCCATCTCCAATTACAGACTATCCAGACTATTTTTCATCTTTCTTATCGAGTCTGTTGGGCGTTACGTGGCAGGTGCTTGTTGGTTTGAATTCTCAAGTGACAAGAGGGCTTCGTTGCCTCTCGCTTTTGTCTATTTTGCCCTTCCCTCCTCTCCACCCAGTTACTCCAGTGATGCTTGCATAGCCCCCGAGTTACATAAGCGAGCCCAACTTTTCTGTTGCTAAGTGAGAGATTTGTGAAGTGAGCTTTGTCCCAATTCTACGACCATTCTTGCCAGGGTGCTTAAGAGAATCGCTGCACTTGTTCACTTAGTAACCTGTTGTGGTTGGCTGGTAGCCAGTGCAGACAGCAGCGAAGTCGGACAGTGTGGTAGAATGGGGACCAGTCCGGGACTCTGGAGAGGACTCGGATGAGTGTCCTGCATCCGATGCAGGGATGAGGCCAGGACCATCTGGGCGTGGGGTGCTGCGTCCAGAGCCTTCGGAGTCTGGCAGCAGCAAAACAGAGGAACAAGGGGAGCCTGTTCCCAGTGCACATGTGCACAGAGCTGCTAGAAGGCAAGAGCAGCTGAAACAACAGGGGCGACTCTGGAGTAAGGCTGGGAGGTGATTGCCCCTCCCATCAGGTATAAAGGACAGGCCAAGATGATGAAACCTTTGCAGGAAGCAAAGTCGTTTGTTCGATTCAGATTAATCCTTGAAGCTCTATGTAGACTTTGTACTTCGGTTGGTTTTTTATAATTTATTTGGCATTCTAGTTGACAGCAATTTAAAGGAGAGAAAGGTAGGTGCTTATCTTGAGGGACAGTTTGGGACTCATTACGGGCTGGGAATGAACATAATTCCCAGCGTTGAAAGAAAACAAGAGCTGTTGTATGCTTAATTACGGTCTCAGGAAGCCTTGGTCAGAACATAACCTGGTTGTGAAGGGAATCTGGCTTCCCCAAGGACCTCGCTTCTCAGAAGGTCACACTGGAACACTTCAGCCATCATAAACATGAGTCAGTGGCCGAGTGTCTGAATTTTGATCAAGCGACCATGGGGGTGCTGCAACGGTCATAAGTATGAAAAAACGTTCATGGGTTACGTTTTTCAGGGCTGTTGTAACTTGGAACGGTCACTAAATGAACTGTCATAAGCCGAGGACTACCTGTATTCCAGTGCACCACTGTGGCTACTTTGTCATGCCATTGTTGCTATTCAGACTGTGCGATCCTCTTCAAGCAGCTAACTAGGGGGTGCCATTTTGCTCTCTTTTGCTGTCTTCGCAATTCTGGCGTTGTGTGTATTTGTGGTGTAGTCACAGCAGCAAGAACAATAATAAGTTGAATACCCCTTTTTTTTAAATGTGCGGTCAAGCTCAGAGATAAGAAAGCCAAACCTCCAGGTCAGCAGCCCTGGCTTGTAATGTTTCATTTCCTGGTGCAAACAAAACTTCGGCTTTCCTTAACGTTGGCCTGATCTGCAGATTTATGGCCTGCAAATAATTGGGCGATTTGCTTAAGGCCATCTCTGTTGTTCAACATGAAGTTATTCTCTGGAGATGGGATCGCTGATTAGATCAGCTTTCAACGTTTAAAGACAAATGCTGCCTAATTCGGGATGCACAGGAGGAAAAGGAAAGTGGACAGAAACAAATGCATCTCTGCAATTATTCCAGACTAGCTGGATCCCCATGCTTTGCTACAAAACGATGTGGTCGGGCTTAGTTTTTGGGGGAGGAAAATAAGGGGGGAAAATTCTGCCTCTGCCTATCAGCATCCATTGGTATTCATCTGGCTAGCATCCTGTCAGTGTGTGAGAGAGTTGAGGGCTGTTTGGAAACTGAAACAGTATTTGCTGTGTGAGCAAGGAGGAGACAGCAAAGAGCCTGGGCATGGCTTAGCTCAACTGTTCTGTATTAAAGCTGCTTGGTGCTCTGAAACTCCTCTCCTCTGCTTGTGTTTTGCATTTGGAGCAGATTTCTTTCCAGGTAGGGAGGGGGAGTAGAACTCCTTAGCATCAGAGCATGTTAATAATAATAATAATAATAATAATAATAATAATAATAATAATAATAATATAGGAAATACTCTAAATGCTCTGATGGTCATTTCGAAAACTCCTTTCTTAGTGAGTCCCTAGAAGCCAAGAGGAACATAGGTGCCAACAGAGCTGTCATTGACCTCAGCATGACTGGGGGGCGTGGCCGACTGGGTAGGTGTGGCCAACTGGTCAGGAGTGGCCGATTGGATAGGCGTGGCCAACTTGATGCCACTCCCCAAACTGTTGGCATCTTTTCTCTTCACACTGGGTAGACCAGGATCCAACCACGTCGCAGGCCTTGAGTTTGACACCCCTGGATTATGGGAACCAACAGAGTTGGCTTTCAAGAGCCCACTTAAAAGTATTTTACTTGGAGTTTCTGGAGCGGTGCTTTTAAAAACAATGATGATTCGACTATGCTAATCAACCAAGCATTAATTCAACATAATAAATATAATGTTTTTAAAGATAAAGAAAGTACAAATTCAGGTAGTTCTGCACTTACAACAGTTCGTTTGGTGACTGTTGGGAGGCATTGAAAAAGAGACTTATGGCCGTTTTTCACACGACCTTTGTAGCCTCTCCAATGGTCATGTGATCAAAATTTGGATGCTTGGCAGCTGACTCGTGTTTATGACGGTTGCAGAGTCCCGGGGTTAGATGATCCCCTTTTGCGACCTTCCATCAAGCAAAGTCTGAGCGCATTGCTGAGCGCATTGGGTTGTGCTCCAAAAATTGTAAGCCGCCCTGAGTCTTTGGAGAAGGGCGGCATATAAATATAATAAAAAAAAAAAGTCAATTGGGAAACCAGATTCACTTAACAACCGGGTTACTAACTTAGAAGCTGTGGTGATTCGCTTAACAACAGTAGCAAGGGAAGGTTGTAAAATGGGACAAAAACTCCCTTAACAAATGTCTCGCTTAACAACAGAAATGTTGGGCTCTCAATTGTGGTTGTAACTCAAAGACTACCTGTATACCCAGGCAGGGTATATGATGATCAACATAACCTCAGAATTCAACCCGTTGCTAAGAATCGTATATGAATTTGACCTTTCCATTTGTCTACTCTTTTAGCCAAACTACAATTCTTCATGTCTAGATCTCACATATTAGGGACAAAGCCAAGAAGTGGCAACAATTCATCCACAATCGTATTAACAATTTGGCTGTTCAAAATAATAGCAGGATAAGGCCAAACTATGTGGGCATAAACCCTACATAAATAAGTGACTCCCAGCCTACTATCTGCCTACCTTCTGTCTATCATCTGTCCGTCTATCTGTATCTAAGTCTGTCTATCTGTCTAAATATCTATCTATCTATCTATCTATCTATCTATCTATCTATCTATCATCCATCCATCCATCTCTATTCCATCTCTCTGTCATTCTCTCTTTCCCTCTCCCTCATTACTATAAAACCTACCCTTAATCGTAACAGCACAAAGAATTCCAGAAAGGTTTGAGAGACTCTTCATCTGGTACCGCATAAAGATACAGGCTTACAGCCAAGTCAACCCATCTTTTTCCAGTGTTGCAGCTTGGCATGCTCGCCCTCCATCCAAGAATATTTTAAGACCTCCCCGAACTGCATCACTGAATGGAACTGTTCTTTGTTCCTTTGCACAGCAGGCCTCCCAGAAATCCTGAATAGTCACTTCCAACCCCTGAGAGCCCTTAGTTATTGCAGGCTCTCTGAAGTTCTTTTTTGCACATCAAGGCCAAATCTGCACGTATTTGTGCAGCGGGGAAGAGATTATTAATGTATCTCCCTGCATTGAGGGAGCAGGGAGAATGAGATATTTTCTAATGCAATTGGATACTGGCAGAGCTTGCAAAAAAGACTTCAACAGGTCAAGTAAAAACCAGTTTATTCATCTGCAGAACTGGCTAAGGTTGCTTTGGTTGTTTGAGTCAATGTGGGCAGGCATGGGTGGGCTTGGCTTAACCTGTTAAGCAAATCCAGTCCTCTTAACTCCAGAAAAAGGAACAAATGCACCAACTGGATCAATGACAAGACAGCCTTTAAGCCTGAACAGAGTCCTTTCCTTCTCATTCTCTAAGCCAGAGTTCTCAACCTTTCCAGGTTGGCTGGGAGGGAGGAAAGAGGGGATGGTTTTTGTGGGAGGGACAGGCACATGTATGTTCACGAGCAGGACTACGAGCCCCCGCGATACTTGCACTAATGGGGCTGTGCATGCCAGCTGGCCTCTCATGTGGCCTCGTTGCAAATAGGCAGTGAATCAATAGTGGGCCATGGCCCACAGGTGGTAGGCCTCTGCTCTAAGCTCATTTTGAATGGCTACTGCATCTAGGATCTGTCCTATAATGGACATCTCCTCCTCCTCCTTCTCCTCCTTTCACTGTACTTCATACTCCTCCTTTTCTTCTTTCCATCTTCGTTTTAATTCCACTTTGCTTCTGATGAGATACCACGATGGTAACACTGCTCTGCAAGGGTCTAGGAGTACTCGCAATCCCTACGGCCAACTCACCATCGGACAAGAGTTACACCAATATCAAAGAAATGGTGGAACAGAATCATTAAAGAAAGGATGCAAAAGGAGGGACAGAATGCCATCATCATCTTCTTTTAATGACCCCATAATCCCTTGCATGGTGGAGTCTGAGCAATTGAATGGAGCTAGCTGAGTATTTAATGGCCGAATGCCCTTCCTGTTGCCAATGCGGAGTTCTGTTCAGCAGATAGATTCTCATTGTGCCCAGAGAAAAATATCAGCCTCTACCTGGGATCAAACTCACAGCTGATTGTGAAGCGAGAGTTCCATCTCTAGGCCCCACCACTCCAAGGGACAGAATGTCATATGAATTTCATATATATATATATATATATATATGTTTTCGTAGATTTTCACGGGTAAAGGTATGTAGGTCTTGGTGTATTCGTTCTTCTCCCAGAAGAATGAAGCTGAAGACACCAGCCTGAAGATGACGGATGAGATTTCGTTGAAACGTTGCCAAGGTATTCTCAATCTTACACGGGACAAGACCCGAATACACTAAGACCTACATATATATATATATATATATATATATATATATATATATATATATATATATTTGTAGATTTTCACGGGTAAAGGTATGTAGGTCTTGGTGTATTTGGGTCTTGTCCCGTGTAAGATTGAGAATACCTTGGCGACGTTTCGACGAGATCCCACTCGCCACCAAGACCTACATATATATATATACATATATATTATTCAGCTTTGTTCGGGTATTTTCCCACGTCATTATAGTTGTGCTTTTAAAGTCGTAGCGACGTTTCGGCAGAATCTCATCTGCCACCATCAGGCTTGTAGCATTTTTTTGTCTTGGTTGGCTGGCAACGTTGTGTTTCCTGTTTTGGGTTTTTTTAGTGCAGCTTGGCTTCTAGTGAATGGCCAGCTATCATTTATTGGGAAGCTAGGTTTCATCTGGGTGGCTGGTTGGGGTATGTTTGAGCTGGAGGTATCGGGGTCTGTTTGTGCCCAGGTGTTTCCTTGGCTTGTGGTGTGGATAGTTTTTTTGTTTATGAGTGCAGGCTTCCAGATAGTTGACAGCCAATCAAGACAAAAAAATGCTACAAAACAGACAAAAGATATTAGAAACACCAATCAAGCAGAATACAGCAAACTCCAAGACCAATAAACACAGAACAAGACTCCCAACCAATCAGGATGAAGAAAAAACCATTCTAACAAAGCACGAGGCTAGCACCAAATTTAAAACTGAAACGGCTGTGAAAGCCTGACACACAGACGAACCCAATACACAAGCCTGATGATGGCAGATGAGATTCTGCCGAAACGTCGCTACAACTTTAAAAGCACAACTATAATGACGTGAGAAAATACCCGAACAAAGCTGAATACCATACATATAAATACCTGCGAAAACTTTCAGGCTGGTGCTTTCAGCTTCGTGTTTGCATAAGCACGAAGCTGAAAGCACCAGCCTTAAGATGGCGAGTGGGACCTCGTCGAAATGTCGCCAAAATATTCTCAATCTTACACGGGAAAAGACCCAAACATGCCAAGACCTGCATGTGTGTGTGTGTGTGTTTATGTATATGTATATGTATATAATTTTATTTGAAATAATTAAATCAAATTGTGAAATTGTCCCATGGCAAGTTGTCCCATTCCGGCTCTTTGCAATCCCTCAAACTTATTCCAGACTCTGAAGAACGCATAAAACAACTCTTCTTTCGTGGTCCTTGGTGTTGCTATTGCCTTCTGCAGGATGAAGTTTTTGACATTCCAGTTCTAGACTTTGTGATGTTCTGATGGTTTTCCATCCAAATACTATAACTAAGGCTGATTGTGTTTACTTTCTAAGGTCAGCCAAGTAAACTTATCAACTGCAGAATTGAACATTCTTGCTCGTCTTTATACATACACACCAGCAACACAGTTTATCTGAGGAGTAATCAGTGATGGGATTCATTCATTTTGCACCAGTTTGGGAGAACCGGTTGTTAAGGGGCCTTGGTGGCTCAGGTTGTTAATTGCCTGCACTTAAGTTCCAGCTGCCTACAACTGCTGTAGGCTCGAATCCCACCAGGCTCAAGGTTGACTCAGCCTTCCATCCTCTCGGGGTAGGTAAATTGAGGACCCAAGATTGTTGGGGGCAATTAGCTGACCTTGTAAAAATGCCGCTTAGTAATAAGCAGGCATATACAATGGAATGAAGGCTATTGCTGAGCACACTGGGTTGTATCCCAAAAATTGTAGGCCGCCCTGAGTCTCTGGAGAAGGGGGGCATATAAATGTAATTAAAAAAAAACTTTCTGAGCAGTTTGGTGAACTGGTTGTTGGAAAAAAATCATAGGGCAGAGAACTGGTTGTTAAATTATTTGAATCCCATCATTGGGAGTAATACCCCAAAAGCTCTATTTAGGAAGAGTGCAAACAAAGCTCTGTTACTTCTTTAGTTATTCCTTCTCTTCCTCGCTTAATAATGCTCAGCATAATTTATGTTTATATTATGCTCAATGATTTTCACTTCTTCTCTCTAAACCTACATTTAAAAGTTCCTTGTGCCAGGTCAGAGAATGGCTTCGTTTCTTCAGTTACCTAGGAATATAGGTTTAGTTCTATCCTAAGCCATGTTAACATGCCAAGAAAGTTGAATAGCCGGAGATATTTTGAGCAGATAAAAATCTACGGATACTTTTTATGGAATTGTTATACGACACTGGAGTTTTGTGACCTTTTGAAAACATCAGAGGGCATTTTGCTCCCTGCTCTTGGCAGCTTATCTTCAAGATGCTTTCATAAACAATATCTTTGGCATACAAGCCAGCATCAATGCAGGACCCCAGACACTCAAGAACTACAAGTCGGAGGTGCTAGTTCACTTGTCATGTGTGGGTTTTTTTTAATCAATCAGTTTGACCCTGAGTCCGTCAAAGCTGCAAAAAGGCTACTCAGGAACAGAGCCAGCTAATAATTGGATGGGGATTCTCAATGAATTCCAGGGATGTAGGCCAGGGTCAGATCAGAAAGGTTGGCATTTTGGCAGTTCAAATCCCTAGCGCCGTGTAACGGAGTGAGCTCCCATCACTTGTCCCGGCTTCTGCCAACCTAGCAGTTCGAAAGCAGGTAAAAAATGCAAGTAGAAAAATAGGGACCTCTTTGGTGGGAAGGGAACAGCGTTCCATGCGCCTTCGGCATTTAGCCACATGACCACGGAGACGTCTTTGGACAGCGTTGGCTCTTCGGCTTTGAAACGGAGATGAGCACCGCCCCCTAGAGCCGGAAATGACTGACACAGATGTTCGAGGGGAACCTTTAACTTTACCTTTAGGCTGGGTTGGGAAATGAAAGAATAACAGAGTGACAAAGTTGGAAGGGAACAGGAGACACAAAACCAAACTGTCCAATCTCTTCTCAGTGATGGAGCACCATATGGTATAAAAAAAATGAATGAGATAAGAATCAGAGTTGCTTTTTTGTCAGATGGTTGGCTATATAAATGTGGTATATAAATACAGGTAGTCCTTGACACACAGCCATTCATTTCCCAAAGGTGCTTCTTTCAGGAGACAGCTGGGCTTTCTTGTTTTTTTCTTTGAAGATGTTTTGCTTCTCCTCCAAGAAGCTTCTTCAGCTCTGACTGGATGGTGGGAAATGGAAGGATTTATATACCTTGCAGACAGCTGGTCATTTGCATCCTTTTAGAGGGTCATTGAGAGCACTTGGAGGTTTATTTGTGTCCTCAGGGTCATAGACTTTTAGCCATGCACTTTGGGATGAAACCAGTCGTGTAGTGAACACAGGAGCAGACAAATCCTTCCACTCCCCATGAGCTCATAAGAGTCCTTACCTACTTCCTACCTTCCTTCCTTTTTTCCATCCTCCCTCCCTCCCTTCCATCCTCCCTCCCTCCTTTCCTTCTTCCCTCCTCCCTCCCTCCTTTCCTTTACCTTTCTCCCTCCTTCCCCTTCCCTTCCCCTTCCCATCTTGGTGCCACCCTTTACTTTCCAAACCATGTTCACCCAATGGCGTGGTCCTCCCAGCCCCCTTCCCTGTGTCCAATTGCAGCAGATAAATTCCTGCCTTGTGGAACTTCCTCCTTGCTACTTTCAGTGCAGAGTTAACAAGCACCGTGTGGCATCATTACCACATTGCATAATCTTTATATCGCATGGTATTATGTTTCATTGCCTTACATTGTATTTGTTAATAGCAACCTTTAAGGATTCTTTAGCTATTTATAATTAAGCTAAAATCCCTGCAATGGATCTGCTACTGCAGGCAAAAATAATCATTTCATTTTGTTGTATTTAATAGAAATTAAATGCGATGCCCTATTCAGTGTAAATCACTTTAGAATAAATAAGTAAATAACAAAACTAAAGAAATCATTGAGCTGCCCTGTTTACTTTTACATTTTCTTTCTTCCCAACAAGTTAATATTCCTAATCTTCCACCTGACTGTGCATTTTGAATTAATTTTATTATGCTAAACTAATTAACATGGGGGGGGGGACAATATGAATGTTAAGGCTTAGTTAGCATGGTTCAAAAATTATTGAGCAGGTCTGTGCTATTTATTAAAGCAACGCCATCTGTTTTCAAGCTACGCAGAAGCTTGGAGCAAAAGCTGTTGTCTTTAAGAATTGCAGTATAATGCTGCTTTAATTATTTGGTTGATTAAAACAGCATTTTCTTTTTTCTTTTTTTTGTGACTCATGCTCCACCTTGTCTGATTGTTGTAAGAAATAATAATAACATGTTTGTCCAAAGCCTGAAGATCTTCTTTCAAAAATATTTTTTTTAAATGTGCCTTATTGCTCATTAACTGCCAAATTAATCCTGAGAGTGTGATAAAGGTAAAAGGGGGGAGAGGATTCTAGAAAATTCTATTATAAATGAGCATCTTCCCCCAAAAAAAATACTGTACAGGTAGTCCTTGATTTACAAGAGTTTGTTTAGCGACCATTCAAAGTCACTATGGCACCGGAAAAAGTGACTTATGGACATTTTCACACTTACGACCATTTCAGCATCCCTATAGTTACATGATTTACATTCAAATACTTGGCAACTGACTCATTTTTATGATGGTTGCAGCATTCTGGGATTGCATGATTCCCCTTTTGCGACCAACTGTAGAGGTTCACTTAACAACTGTGGGCAAGAGAAGTCATAAAAGGGGGGCAAAACTCACTTAACAGCTGTCTTCACTTAGCAACGGGAATTTGGGGCTCAGTTGTAGGTCTTACTTTGAGGACTGCCTGTATTGCTAACCCATTACTGCAAACAATACTTTTTTTTTCCTTCTGTAAGAGTGTAGAATGACAGCTCCCCTGCCTGAAACCTCTTGATGTCTAAACCTTGTACTTTTAGTGAGGTGTTCTTGCCTGCAACCCACACACTTTTATTTGTGTTTGTTAAAGAGGAAATCCCAGAAAACAAGAATATTAAGAGAACTAGTCATAAAGATGTGCAATTTACCATACAATTGCTGCCTAGACCCATCACCCAAAGATATAATCATGTCGACAAGAAAAATACAGCAATAAATTGTCACAATTGTCTGAGAAGCCGCTTACCCGTCTATCCAGGATGTGTCAAAATTGGTTACAGCAGGTAACTTTTAAAAAAAAAACACTTTAAGAAGCTTTTTTCTTTCCTCGTTCCACTGTTACCATCATAGCTTCTCATCGATCAACCAGGTTTGTCATCCTAGCTGAGACAGTTTGATCTAACTTTCAGTGTTGGTTTTTTTTTTCTTTTAACATGGGCCTCACAATTCTTCTAAGCTAGTGTCTGAACTATGATTAATGCATGGGTTTCCCTGTACCAGAGAACCCCTGTGGCAGAGAAGAGATGGGGTTGGCGGGGCCAATCAGAGATAGTATTTGCCGGTTCTCTGAACTACTCAAAATTTCCTCTACCAGTTCTCCAGAATTGCAGCCAAATGCATTGTTAGGAAAAGCACTTAGGTACATAAGAAAAAAAATGCAAAACAAAGATAATATATTCTGCGCATGCCTGACTAACATGGCTGACTAACATGGCTGGCTTCTGCTGAGTCTCGGGCGGCGGAAGGTTGGAGTCGGGAGGGTGTTTAGAGGGGTCTTTTTGTAACCCCAGTACCTGGCATCGTCACTGGTGGGCTTGGGGCACCGAACGAGACCCTCGGCGGGGGATTCACTGGGTTCTGGGGCGAGTGGGGATTGGTGTCATCTCCCCCCCGCCCAGTTCCTGTAGGTACGGAGCTTGCGGAGGTGTCGGCGTGACGCAGCAGCGGCTCGAGCCCGATGGTGTTTTCCTCCCTGGGGTGCGGATGAGATCTTCGGCCTGGGACTCGTTGGGCTCTGGGGTGAGCTGGGGATCAGTAGCATCTTCCCCCTCCCTGGTTTTTGTGCGTTGGAACCTGTGGAGTGCCAGTGTGGCACAGCAGCGGCTCCGGGTGCAACGTGTGAGCCCGATGATGTTTCCCCGCCCCCGCTTCTAAATCAGCTGGAGCGCGGTCTTGAGGCTGCAGCTGATCCGGGGGCGTTAGCCCTGAAGATGCCAGGAAGACCTGGAGTGATGGTGGCGTCGGGAGCGATGGCGGCGATGGCGGTGAGGATGGCGCTGTTTGTGGCTAGCCCCTGGCCTTTAGTTTGGTCAGAGGGCCAATGTGACACTGTGGCTGTCCCGGGCGTGGCCTGGAGTGCAGTAGGAAGCATGACCGGTCCTTGGTTAGCTGTTATGGAGGCCTGGCCCCATCAAAGGCTGTTAAGGGCTGTGCTGTTTTCATCTATGGCGTTGGAGGCGATGCGGTGGCCCTTCCTCTGCTGCTCCCTATGGCTTGACTCTGGACTTTTCCTCCGACCATCGTGCTTGGTCATTCTGCCTCATCTGTGTTACTTCTTCCACTTATACCATCTGTTCCATCTTCGCCAATTACAAGGTACTCTAATTACTGGGACTGAATCATCTATACCGTACCACATGCCACGGAGGGGTGGGCTTGGACATCCTAGTGACCTGGGCCCGGACTCCCAGTGCCGATTGTACACCCTTGAACTTGGTTTGCGGCTATCAGATCTTGTTGTGTCCCTTGCCGTTGTGAGAGAATGGCAATGGGGACTCACTTTCTTTCTAGATAGCCATTTAACATCTGTTTGCCAACTGTCCAACTGGTGCCCATCAGGGATGCCCGCGGTGAGAGTGCAGGACTTGATCCGGAGGAGGGTCTCAAACATCGACCACAGGTCTGCTGTGAGAGGGCAGCCTGGTTCCTGGATCCCCCAAATGGGTAGTACCTAGGACTTCACCAAGTTCCTATATTCGGACTTTATTACTTCCATCTGCAGACCCTTGTGCGGTTCCTTGACATCTTTGGATCTGTAACATTGAACTTTACAGCAGCAGAGCTCCAGGCCTTTAGGAGGCTCCCTCCCTCCAGGACATGGCCTGCTATACTATCACCGGCCTACCTCGAGGATGGGTTATGGAACCTGGAGAGATGGCATGGGAGCTGGGTTGGGGTCGGGGCTCTAGGAAAGCAAAAAGAGGGTCACTAGGGCCCCTTTAATTAAATTTTAAATAATTTTTAAGTAGGTTAGGGAGGGGTGGGAAATGATGCGGGAGGGTGGATTGCAGCCCGGCTCGTGGCAGGGGTGGGGGTTGGGGGCGGTGGGGGCCGGAGTGCGGGCCGGGACCGCGATCCCCAGGGTGGTGGGATCGGCGGAGGCGGCGAGGCATAGGGCCAGATCATGTGTTGGGGCGCCCTCGCTATCTTCGGCGGTGGTGCGCTCCGACCCTATGACCTCCTCCCCTGGGGCAGGGGAGGGACCCCTGGGCTCAAGCTGGTGTATTTTAATGCCAGGTCCGTGGCTAATAAGTCTTCCCTCCTCCATGAGGTGATTGAGGAGGAGGCTGCGGACCTGGCCTGCATCACCGAGACCTGGTTGGGTCCAGAGAGGAGTCCCTCTGGTTGACTTATGCCCCCAGGTTTCGGATTTTGCACGTCACGGGCTCAGGGAGGGTGGTGGAGTGGCTGTGGTTATTCGGGAGACCCTGATTCCAAGGGAGGTCGCTGTTCCTGAGATAGGCGGAAGTGAGACCCTCCTCCTGAGGTGGGGGCCTGGTGGTCGGGTGGGTTTGCTGCTGACATACCTTTCCCCCAGCTGTGTGGCAGCAACCCTGCCTGGGTTTCTCGGCGTCCTCTCGGGGGTGGCGGTGGATCTCCCAGGGCTTATGGTCCTGGGTGATTTCAATCTGCCTTCCCTTGGGGCGTGGGTTTGGCCCAGGAATTCATGGCCTCCATGGGGACCATGGGCCTGACCCAGTTAATTCAAGGCCCGACTCACGAGGGGGGAAACACTCTCGACCTAGTTTTTGTCTCCGAACAGTGGTAGTGATATAGGGCAGGCTAGTTGTACAACACTGCCCGTCCCATGGTCTGATCACTATCTCCTGCAGCTGGTCTTCCAACAGGCTGCTCCCCACTGCTGGGATGAGGAGCCACTTAGATGGTTCGCCCCAGGCGCCTAATGGACCCTGAGAGGTTCCAGGCGGAACTGGGGTTTTCCCCACTTCCCTTGCCCACAACTCTGCCGAGGACCTGGCTGCTTGGCAGCAGGCTGCTGAGGCTGCCCTCGACAGGGTTGTCCCCATCGTCCCCTCACCGTGGATCCGGGTAGCTCCTTGGTACACTGAGGAGCTCCGGGAGATGGCCGTCGGAGGGGTTTAGAGAGCAGGTGGAGGCCACCCGCTCCCAAACCGATCGAGCCCAGCTAAGAGCCCATATTAGGACTTACCTGGTAGCTGTGGGGGTGGCGAAGGTCTTATCTCTCCACCCTCATAGCGTCTGCAGATAACTGCCCAGCCACCCTGTTTAGGGCCACCCGCTCCCTCCTACATCCGGGAGGGGTGGACCCTCTCGAGGAAGGGCTGAGGAATTTGGTCAATATCTGTCGGATAAGATCGTGGATTAGGGGGTTGTGTTCCACCTTGCAGTGGTCTGAGGATCGTGGTGCAAGCAGTCTGGCCGATGTGATCTGGGCTGAGTTCGATCCTGTTTCGAGGATGAAGTGGACAGGATTATGCGGCGTCTGAGTTCCACCACATGTTTGTTGGACCCGTGCCCTTCCTGGTTGGCTTATGCCGCCAGGAGGTCACCTGCGTTGGCTCCAGGCAGTGGTCAATGCTTGTTAAGGGAGGGTGTCTTTCCCTCTGCCTTGAAAGAGGCGGTGGTGAGGCCCCTCCTGAAGAAGCCTGCCCTGGACCCGACCGTGTTAGACAACTTTCGTCCAGTCTCCAACCGTTTTGGCGAAGGTTGTTGAGAGTGTGGTGGCTCAGCAGTTTCCACTTTTCCTGGATGAAGCGGACTACCTAGATCCACCAATCGGGCTTCGGCCTGGTTTCAGCATGGAGACGGCATTGGTCACACTGATGGATGATCTCTGGAGGGTTTCCTCTGTCCTGGTCCTATTAGACCTCTCAGCTTTCATACCATCGACCATGGTATCCTTTGCATCCGAGGGGCTGGGAGTGGGGGCACTGTTCTTCGGTGGCTCTCCTCCTACCTCTCGGGGCAGGCAATCAGTGTTGCTCATCGGTGGGTTGAGGGTGATCAGAGGTCCCCAGCCCCAGGGCTACGTGAAACATGCGGGTGAGATCATGTGGTTTGGGGTGAGGTATCACCAGTATGCTGATGATACCCAGTTATACATCTCCACCCCAAACCAGATCAGTGATGCCCTCTCGTGATGACTCTGTCTGGATGCGGGGATCTGGATGGGAAACATGCTTGGCTCAACCCGCCAAGACTGAGTGGCTGTACATACCGGCATCTCGGTCCAGTCAAGATTGTCCATCGTTGACCATAGGGGAGTGGTGTTGCCCCTGTGGATAGGGCGGGAACCTGGGGTCCTCCTGGATGCGCGGCTCCAGTTGGAGGAGCAGGTGGGGGCCGTCGCCAGGGGGGCCTTTGCCCAGGTCTGGCTGGTTCGCCAGCTCTCCCGTTTCTGGACCGAGATGCCCTGCGTACAGTCACTCATGCCCTTGTTACCTCGCGACTCGACTACTGCAATGCTCTCTATTTAGGACTGCCCTTGCACACCATCCGGAGGTTGCAGCTGGTGCAGAATGCGGCCGCGCGGGTTGTGATGGGAGTTACCCGATTCTCCCATATTACCCCCCTCCTGCGCGGCCTGCATTGGCTGCCGGTTGCGCTCCGGGTGAGGTTCAAGGTTTTGGCTTTAACATTCAAAGTCCTACACGACATGGGTCCACAATATTTAAGGGAGCGCCTCCTGCCGATATCGGGGACCAACCGCCCTGTACGGGCACACAGGCAGGGGCTCCTCGGGTCCGTCGGCAAGTCAATGTCGGCTGGCGGTCCCCGATGGCGAGCCTACTCTGTGCGGCCCCGACTTATGGAATCAACTGCCTCTGGACCTCCGTCTGACCCCTGACCTCCGCACCTTCCGCCACGATTTGAAGACCTGGCTATTTGACCAAGTCGGGCTGTGATTACCTCACGGGGTATGGGATAGTTTTAACTTTTTAATTCTGTTTCATTGGACTTTATAGTGGTTTAATTTTTTTTTAATTATTTATTTATTGTATTTGTATGTTTTAACTGTGAGCCCGAGTCTTGGAGATGGGGCGGCATATAAGTCCAATAAAATAAAAATAAAATAAATAATTCAGAGATGAGAGGATGAGGAGACAGCCAGAAACAGCCCTGCATATCTGGGCAAGCTTACTTCCAAAGAACAGTCAGGGTTGATTTCCTTCAGGATCGACTGACTGGATCTCCTTGAAGTCCAAAGAGACTCTCAGGCATCTTCTCCCATACCACAATTTGAAAGCATCCATTCATCGTCGTTCAGTCTTCTTTGGGGTCCAAGTCTCACAGCCGTACATTACTACTGGGAAAACCATAGCTTCTGCTTGGAGGATGATGATGATGATGATTTTAAAACTGATTTCTCAATCTTTCCTGCAATACTGTAACAGGGAAGAAACGTGTATTTAGAACAGGGGTCCTCAAACTCGGCAACTTTAAGACTTGTGGACTTCAACTCCACAAGTCTTAAAGTTGCCAAGTTTGGAGACCTCTGATTTAGAAGATACGTGACATTTCTTGGTGGCCTCTTAGTCAGGTGTTCATAGGTTTCTGGCCCTGCTCAGCATATTGCTCAGCTAAGGTCAGCTAGGTGCTGTCACTTGCTGCGACATGTAGAGCTGGGAACACAGTTTATAAAAAAAAAGCAAGCGGTATGTGGCAGGCTGTTGGGAGCAAATGTGATTTTATTTTGTGTTGTCATGGCTTATCTGTGTTCCTGGCGTCTTCCCAACCATGTAAGTTTTGCCGTGCCTTCGAGTCTGGAATTCTTGCTCTTGCCCTGCCAAACTAGTTACTTCAGTTTGGCTTGATTGGACTTTAAGTTACAGTTTGTGTTTACCATGTTTTGGACTTAATTTTCTGCTGCCAAAGGCTGTTCCTGGGAGAATTTTTCTCCAGCCCGAAGGTAATCTGGTCATTGGGGCAAAGTTGGAGATAATAAAGGGGCTCTTATTGCTTATCTGACTGTGTTGCCTTTGTGCCATGCCCCGGGTCATCAC
Organism: Naja naja; assembly: GCA_009733165.1. Taxonomy (NCBI): domain Eukaryota; kingdom Metazoa; phylum Chordata; class Lepidosauria; order Squamata; family Elapidae; genus Naja; species Naja naja. The sequence continues at coordinate 92,371,746 of CM019151.1, forward strand.
ACTGTTGTAGCATTCCATGGTCACGTGGTTCCCCCTTTTGCGACCTCCTCACAAGTCAAACTGATGGGGAAGCCAGATTCACTTAACAATCGGGTGACTAACTTATCAACTGCAGGGATCCGCTTAACAACAGAGGCAAGAAAATTCATAAAACCGGGGGGGGGGGGCTTGCTTAACAAATGTCTCGCTTAATAGAAATCTTGGGCTCAGTTGTGGTCCTAAGCAGTGGTGGGATTCAAATAATTTAACAACTGGTTCTCTGCCCTAATGATTTCTTCCAACAACCAGTTCACCGAACTGCTCAGAGAGTTAACAACCGGTTCTTTGAACCGGTGCAAACCAGCTGAATCCCACCACTGGTCCTAAGTCAAGGACTACTTGTATTTATGACAGTCGCTGTATCCCCGGGGGGGGGGGTCACATGATCTCCCTTTTGTGACTTTCTGACAAGGCAAGTCCAACCCGGAAAGCCAGATTCACTTAAGAACTGCAATGATTCACTTAACAACTATGGCAAACAAGGTCATAAAACAGGGCAAAACTCGCTTAATGCATGTCTCGCTTAGCAACCTAAATGTTGGGCTCAATTGTGGCCGTAAATCGAGGGCTACCTGTGTTTGAAACACAGTCCTTCTCGATTGTTCACAGCAGCTTTCAAATAATAGTTTGGGGCACCTGGCTTTGCCCACCTGGTTTGCTCCCTTAACATTTCTAGCCATACAGCGTCGGGCACTGTGAACGCTCCGTGTAAGGAGCTGGATTGTGCGGGGGTGTAATGCTGCCCCTTTTGTAAAGGATGTTGTTAAAATGATGCTGGCTTATATTTTTATTTCCCCCATAGCAACGTAACCCTTAGCAGCTACGAATGAAGATCAGGCACTGAGGCCACGCATCTCTCCCCGCCCCGGGTGGGAGTGTGTGTAACGTGTGACTTCTAAGCAGTTGGCACACAAATAGCCTTAAGTTTCCTATGGAAATCTCAATGCAGTTTAAGGAGAGCAAAAGCCACAATCCTCTTGTGCTTCTCTCTCTCTCTCTTCTCTCTCCCTCTTTCTCTTTCTCTTCTTGCTCCCTATCCCTCTCTCTTTCTTTCTCTCTCTCTCTCTCTCCCTATCTTTTTCTTCTCTCCCTCTATCTCTCTCTTTCTCTTCTCTCTTTCTCTCTCTCCCTATCACACACTCTCTCTCTCTCCTTATCTCTTTCTCCCCCCTGTCCCTATCTCCCTCTCTTTCTCTCTCTCCCCTCTCTGTCTCTTTCCCCATCTCCCTCTCTTTTTCTCTCCCCCTCTCCCTTTCTATCTTTCTCTTCTCTCTCTCTCTCTCTTTCTCCCTCTCCCTATATCTTTCTCTTCTCTCTCCCTTCTCTCTCTCTCTCTCCCCCTCTCTCCCAGAAAGCAAAGTAGGTTGAAATACTCTACTGGTTCCCCTGACCCTTCCCCACCTGTCTCTGAGCCATAAATATCCCCTTTGCCTATAAATAACAGGGTTCTGCACCTTGAACATGTTCCTTAACAAGAGGGGGTGATTTACCGAGGTGAAAAACTGTAACTAATACTAGGGTATCATAATGGGTAAATAGATTAGCCCAGCCAAACCTCTGTATCTCACCGCCCATCCGGAAAGCCCCATTCATTCATTTAGCGTCTGCTTGGATGCTTACCGCAGCATTTTGCAACCGGGCGTAACACTGTCAGATGGTTCCAGAAGCTATCATTGTGTGTGTCTCGTGACACGGAGCGCATTTAGCAAAGGCAAGATCCAATGAGGCTCCTTCCAGATCTCTTCAGTCTGACGGGCTCGGTCTGCGTTAATTCTCCTAATTGTATGGTTGTTTGTTTTAGTTGCCTGACAATATCAACAGGCACGAAAACACCTGTTTAAGCAGGTAGGGTTTATTTTGAAAGATGGCAAGGTTTGGAGGAAGCCTAACCTTCCTTAGAAACTGAGGTTGAAAGATCAATGAAGTTACACTTGAGTTGATGAATTGGTGGCAGGAAGTTCAAACAGTGAGGACAAATATCCTTTGTGCAGGGAGTTTTAATGTTTTTTTTTAGTTTATAAATATTTTTTTATTGTTTTGTATCACAAATTCCATTTCTATATTTAACAGTGTGTTTTCTAGGTGTCCAAAGTGTTAAAATATAAACATCAAGATAATCATTATAATCATGTACATACAAACATGTATAAGATAACATCACATTATTAGAAAGCATACTATCTTCCATATTGACATCGATTATATAACCATCAAAATATTTACTAATCAGTTTTTCTTTCTCATGTAGTCCATATCTTCTATCTATCTATCTATCTATCTATCTATCTATCTATCTATCTATCTAATATCTACCTACCTACCTACCTTCTATCTATCTATATATAAAAGCGAAATACCCCTCACACATCCTCACAAAATCTCCAGAGCCGTAAAGCCTACCAACTTGAAATTCAGCACGTATGTTCATCTTGAATTCTAGGTACTCATCAAGAAAGAGTTCTTTGAAATGACCATCAGAGCATTAGTATTTCCTATATTATTATTATTAACATGCTCTGATGCTAAGGAGTTCTATCCCTCCTCACCTGAAGAGAAATCTGCTCCAAATGCAAAACACAAGCAGAGGAGAGGAGTTTCCATTTTCGTGATGATGTGTGAGTGGTATTTCGCTTTTATATATATATATATATATATATATATATATATATATATATATATATATATGTTTTTATAATCTGTTTTAATCTAATTTGGCTTGGTTGGTTTAATTCTATTTTAGGTAATTAATTTATTGTATTGGTTTAATTGAGTCCTTTAGGGGGCAAACCGAGCCTTTTTTTATTTTTATATATCATATCTATATCTATCTATATCTATATCTATATCTATATCTATATCTATATCTATATCTATATCTATATCTATATCTATCTATCTATCTATCTATATATATATATATATATATATATATATAATGTAAAATCACCGAACCGGTAGTTACACCAGTCGGATCCCACCCCTGGACTGGACTGATATCTGTCAAAAATGGTGTAAGGTCTGCTTGGGCAGAGGGTTGGACTAGATGACCTACAAGACCCCTTCCAACTCTGTTCATCTGTATCTATGCAAACTCCTTTGTCATTTGAGTCCTTATGTCTGTCATTCAAGGTAGGCTTTGTCCTATAAATCCTTTGTGGCTGAAGCTAGGATCCCAGTGTGGGGACAGAAAAGATGCCGCATAATATGCCCAGCCAAGAGAAGGGAGGGCTGGAATGGGGGTGACCTAGTCGCCTTCCAAATGCTTCATTCAGCAGGAGAAAAGCTGTCTGGCCTGGTAAACGGGCCCCAATCCAACCCTTTAGGCTCCACCAGAAAGTGGAGATGAAGGGGGTCCAACTGTGCTCCCGTTGAATAAAGGGTGGGGAAGCGGGGAAACGCAGCTGCTTGGCTGGCCTGGGTGGGAAGGAGCTGCCTGACTGTTGGCACCATCTGTGGCTGGCTTTGTGCTCGACGCTTGATCTGTTCATTATACCGGGAAGAGAGAGAGGAGAGAGAGAGAGAAAGCCTCTCGTGCTCAGGGTATCAATGAGACGAGATGCCGGCGCCTCAGTCAGAAGCCGCAGCTGAGCCTGCTGGACGGTGAATGGCAGAATCCCTAAGCGCCTTGTGGGTTTGTGGGGGGCAGATTTCAAGGGGGAGGAGAACCATCAGATGCAGTCAACCCTGTATTCAGTTTATCTGGTCCCATTAAAAGCAAAGTTTGCAGTCATTCCTTGCCCGTCAGAAGAGGGGCGAAGGTGTATTTTTGCCCTCATTGCTGTTCATTGGAGGGGGACCTTTGGTGCCTCCTGATTGGATCTTTCTTTCTTTCTTTCTTTCTTTCTTTCCTTCCTTCCTTCCTTCCTTCCTTCCTTCCTTCCTTCCTTCTTTCTTTCTTTCTTTCTTTCTTTCTTTCTTTCCACTGCAAGAGCAGCCACATATATAGTGTGGGGCAGTAAGTCAAAAGCAGTAAATAAATTTCCTTTTTCTTCCTTCTTCTCTCTAAATCAATCCTTCCTTCCTTCCTTCCTTCCTTTCCTCTATCTCTTTTGCCCTTTCCCGTTTCTCCTTTCCCTTGTCATAAGCTAAATATATAAATCTCCTTTTCCTTCCTCTCTAATTTCTGCCTCCTCCCTTCCTCCCTCCTTTCTAGATACTTCCTTCATTCCTCTCCACTTCTCTCCTTTCCCTCCTCCTTCACTCCCTCCCTCCCTTTCTCTCTCTCTCTCTCTCTCTCCTTCCTTTCTTTTTCTTTCTCTTCCTCTTTCTTTCTTTTCAGACACTCCGCAAGGGCAGCCACATATATAGTATGGGGCAGTACTCAAATGAGTGATAAGTAAAGTCTAGTTCAGCGGTCTCCAACCCTCCCACCCCTTATCGGACCTTGAGACCTTCGGAACCAGGCCACAGAAGTGGCGGATGAATGCAGGTGTGCATCCCCACTTGTTTGAGTGATGGGCAAGTATGTGTGCCTGCTGTTCACATGGATGGAGCCTGTGGCTCGCGTGAAGCTATCCCCTCCCTCCTCCTCCTCTCTCCCCCGGCCAGTCCACACAGCTGGAAAGTTTAGGGAACTCTGGTCTAATTGACCATCACTGCAGACAGCCTGCACAGAAAGGCACACTATTGTGAGCAGTCCACAGTCATTTGCTGAGGGGGGCAGTTATAGAAATCAACCAACCAAAGAAATAAACCTTTGCTGCTCCTGCCCACTTCCTTTTTACGTTCTGCTTTTTCATTCTTCCTCCTTCCAGATCCATCATTTAAAAAAAGAATAGGCGACTGTTTGTGTCTTTTTACCTTCATTGACAGACTTTGCATTTGCCACACCCTTAGAAAAGAGCAACTCACACCTTGCTTCCAGGCTGCCGTCGTGAAGATGGATGTTTTCCATCTAAGGCCATCGTAGTTACATTAAGCTGGCAAGAAGGTGCATCACATTGGCAATTGTTCCAGCACGGGGCTGAGTTTACAATTTGCCAGAATGTTTTGTTCATTCTCTTTTTTCATTCTAGTTCTCCTCCCTCCCCTTTGGAATTCAAATGGCTATCGTACAGGGTTAGGTAGTGATTGTTATCTGCAGCGGCTGTGTAAAAATGAATGAAAAGAAGGAGGTGGCATAGCCTTTTGTTGCTGGCCCATTAGTCATGTTCTCTGGGGGTGAAAGATGACCCCCCTTTTGATCAAAAGGTTGTTGTCAAATTCCTTGGCTAATGCAGAAACATTTAGGCCTCTGCTCTCTGCTTATAACACACCCCACCAGATCAAAATAAGACTACTCCCTAAAAGGGCTTGATTTCTTCACATTCAGAACGACCACTTTAATTGCTGGCTGTGGGATGTGTTACTCTTGTTATTGTAGAGTTGCTAAAAGAGTGTTTTTAGGGAGCATCCCAAGTAAGAGAAGCTGCCTGTTGCTTCCTCTCTTTTTTGTTACTGAGTCTGTGCTTTATTGAGAGTGTGGTTGAAGCCCCAGGTATGGAAATCAGGAAGACCCAACAGAATAACCAAGTTGGAAGGGACCTAACCAGAAAATAAGCCCTAGCATGAATTTTCAGGATGTTTGTAATACAGGTGAAACTCAAAAAATTAGAATATGGTGCAAAAGTTCATTTATTTGAGTAATGCAACTTAAAAGGTGAAACTAATATATGAGATAGACTCATTACATGCAAAGCAAGATAGTTCAAACTGTGATTTGCCATAATTGTGATGACTATGGCTTACAGCTCATGAAAACCCCAAATCCACAATCTCAGAAAATTAGAATATTGTGAAAAGGTGCAATATTCTAGGCTCAAAGTGTCCCACTCTAATCAGCTAATTAAGCCATAACACCTGCAAAGGGTTCCTGAACCTTTAAATGGTCTCTCAGTCTGGTTCAGTAGGAATCACAATCATGGGAAAGACTGCTGACCTGACAGTTGTGCAGAAAACCATCATTGACATCCTCCATAAGGAGGAAAGCCTCAAAAGGTAATTGCAAAAGAAGTTGGATGTTCCCAAAGTGCTGTATCAAAGCACATTAATAGAAAGTTATGTGGAAGGGAAAAGTGTGGAAGAAAGGTGCACATGCTTGTCCACAGCAGGGATGACCACAGCCTGGAGAGGATTGTCAGGAAAAGGCCATTCAAAAGTGTTGGGGACTTTCACAAGGAGTGGACTGAGGCTGGGGTCAGTGCATCAAGAGCCACCACACACACCCAGATCCTGGACATGGGCTGTCATTCACCTTGTCAAGGCAGCTCCTGAACAACAAACAACGTCAGAAGCGTTTTGCCTGGCTAAAGAAAAACAGACCTGGTCTGTTGCTCAGTGGTCCAAAGTCCTCTCTTTTTCTGATGAAACTTTTGCATCTCATTTGGAAACCAAGGACCCAGAGTCTTTTGCATCTCATTTGGAAACCAAGGACCCAGAGTCTGGAGGAAGAATGGAGAGGCACACACTGCAAGATGCTTGAAGTCCAGTGTGAAGTTTCCATAGTCTGTGTTGATTTGGTCATCTGCTGGTGTTGGTACACTGTGTTTCATTAAGTCCAGGGTCAACACAGCCATCTACCAGGAGATTGTGGAGCACTTCATGCTTCCTTCCATGAGCGAGCTTTATGGGGATGCTGACTTCATTTTCCAGCAGGACTTGGCACCTGCTCACACTGCCAAAAGCACCAAAACCTGGTTCAATGACCGTGGGATTACTGTGCTTGATTGGCCAGCAAACTCGCCTGACCTGAACCCCATAGAGAATCTGTAGGGCATTGCCAAGAGAAAGATGACAGACATGAGACCGAACAATGCAGAACAGCTGAAGGCTGCTATTGAAGCATCCTGGTCTTCCATAACACCTCAGCAGTGCCACAGGCTGATAGCCTCCATGCCATGCTGCATTGAGGCAGTAATTGCTGCAAAGGGTCCCAAACCAAGTACTGAGTACATATGCATGCTTATACTTTTCAGAGGTCTGATATTGATCTATGTACAATTATTGTTTTATTGATTGCATGTAATATTCTAATTTTCTGAGATTGTGGATTTGGGGTTTTCATGAGCTGTAAGCCATAATCATCACAATTATGGCAAATCACGGCTTGAACTATCTTGCTTTGCATGTAATGAGTCTATCTCATATATTAGTTTCACCTTTTAAGTTGCATTACTGAAATAAATGAACTTTTGCAATATTCTAATTTTCAGAACAGCTGAAGGCTGCTATTGAAGCATCCTGGTCTTCCATAACACCTCAGCAGTGCCACAGGCTGATAGCCTCCATGCCATGCTGCATTGAGGCAGTAATTGCTGCAAAAGGGTCCCAAACCAAGTACTGAGTACATATGCATGCTTATACTTTTCAGAGGTCTGATATTGATCTATGTACAATTATTGTTTTATTGATTGCATGTAATATTCTAATTTTCTGAGATTGTGGATTTGGGGTTTTCATGAGCTGTAAGCCATAATCATCACAATTATGGCAAATCACGGCTTGAACTATCTTGCTTTGCATGTAATGAGTCTATCTCATATATTAGTTTCACCTTTTAAGTTGCATTACTGAAATAAATGAACTTTTGCACAATATTCTAATTTTTCAAGTTTCACCTGTATAAGCCCTACCCCCCAAATAAGCCCGTTAAGATCGGCAGCTAGACAGTAGCAGATAGTACCGTATTTCCCCCAAAATAAGACCTAACCAGAAAATAAGCCCTAATGCATCTTTTGGAGCAAAAATTAATATAAGATCCGGTCTTATTTTTGGGTAAGCACCGTACCATCCAGTAAGGAAACAGAACCTTGAGATTTCATTAATTTCTATTACAGTAAATTCAGAAATACAGGTAGTCCTCAACTAAAATTTCTGTTGCTAAGTGAAAAATTCACTTAACCTCTGTTTTGCTTGGCAAGGGATTTTTTTTCTGCTTAGCAACATAAATTTTAGTCTCAACTAAGGTCTTAAGATGAGGACTACCTGTATTTCTGAATTAGTATGTAACACTGTCAGAATGTCAAGCTGTCATAGCTATAATAAGACAACAGATATTTGGGAGTTCCAAAACCTTCTTTTGGGATGAAAACGTTTATTTCCTAGTAGGTGACATATTGTAAAACAACTCTTAATTCTTGTTCATGGTAGTGAAATTGGGAAATGTGTTAAAAGAGATTAAACTAGATGTTTATGAAGATTCTCAGTCATCCAGGTCCTGGTTGTCCCAAAGGTGCTTTTTCAAGAGGCAACTAGACTTTCTTGATTTTTTTTTCTTTTGAAGATGTTTCACTTCTCATCCAAGAAGCTTCTTCAGCTCTGACAGGATGGTGGGGAATGGGAGGATTTATGCTCCTTGCAGACAGCTGGTCATTTGCATCCTTTTAGAGAGGCATTGAGGCCACTTGGAGGTTTATCTGTGTCCTCAAGGTCACCTGAGTGGTGCAAATGGGTGTGGAGCCTTCTTGGAACTGCTGAAAGGACTGGAGATAGATGATGTCTTATCCCTCCCCCTGTGTTGAGAGACAGCTGTTCAGTTTTGACGTAGATGGCCTCTTTGACCCCTCTTTCAAATCAGTGGTCCTCTCTGTCCAAAATGTGGACTTTGCTGTCTTCAAAAGAGTGGCCTTTGTCTTTTAAATGCAGGTGGACTACTGAATCGTGTCCTGATGGGTTTGTTCTCCTATGTTGTGCCATGCGTTTATGAAGTGGACTAAACTAGCTTTCCAGATGTTGCCCCTCTCATTCTCATTCCAGACTCAATCCAGCCTTTCCTCATTGTAGTAGAGATCACATACCTAGAACTACTAAGACAATATTCTTTCGCAAATCTTTGGAGTCCAGCAAAGGAATGGTGGCTTGGTGGCTTTGCCTCTCCCTCTCGTACCAGCTGCTCTGAATTTTTGTTTTTGTTTTTTAGATTTTAGATTTTTTTTACCCCATCTTTCTTATTATTGTATAACTAACTCAAGGCAGCAAACATGCCAAATATTCTTTCCTCTTCCTATTTTCTCTGCAAAAAAAAAGGTTGTGAGGTGGCCTGAGAAAAGTCACTTGCCCTCTCATCTAGTCGGTTTTTCCTATCTAAGGCCTTTTTCCATTTTAATCATACAGCTTAAAATGGAAGGGGAGCCCTGATTCTTAGCCCTGCCCTGATGATCAGCTGCAGAGAGAACATGCTTATGGCCCTCCCTACCTCTATAGCATTTGGTAGCTGGTGGAAGAGATGAATTTTGCACGATGGCTTCTGTCTGAGAGATTGGGCAGATCAAATGGGGTGATGCAGAAACTCTTCATGGATTTGCATGAATGAAATTAAGATCTCCCAACACAATCAGTTCCATTGCTTAGACGCCTGTTCCCACAAATGACTATATATTTCCTTTCTTATCTCTCTTTCTCTTTTTCCCTTCTTCCCCCCCAGCTCTGCTTTCATCGTGGTGTGAAGAACTTGGAAGACTCTTGTTGCTACGTCACCAGAAAAGCCGGCAAAACGACCCTCCGGGGAAACTGCCCATGCAGGCACCCATGAACTCCATGAAACCTTCCCTTTCACATAGGTGAGTCCCAGGCAAATATTTCCCCTGAAACAACATGTGCAAAATTAGTTTCCATCAGAAAATGTTCTTTTTAATAGTCACCAGTGTAAGGTGTACACCTTCCCAGAAGAAAGCTAGATCAAGCATGTGTTTTCAGATGCTCGAGTGAAATCCCTGTGTCATTGTGTCAGTTAGAAATGAGTTCCCGCAGCCACAGTTTTCATGTTGCTGACTTATTATTATTATTAATAGACTTAATCTTCAATTCAATTCACAGTCTGGGACTGGTAAAAACTAAACAGTTCAAGTCTTAACCAAGGACCTAAGAGCTGTTAAGGCAACATCTGATTATATATTATTATTATCAGCATATGTCATTGTTACAGTAGCCAGATCACAATGCTATTGCAGAATAGTAGTAGTGTTGCTTGCCAAGGTAGAAGAAACACCTGCGCACTTCCCAAGGTACGCCACAGGTAAACAACCTGGCTTTGCACCAGACAGAAAAACAAGCGGCTCTTCCTGCAGGCCCCCTCCCTGCAGGAGGCCCCCTTTCTTCCCAGAAGCCCCCTCCCTTCCCAGAGCTGCCTCACAAGCGGGCACTGCAACCAGGAAGGTTCAGAACCAACAGGAATCTGACTGCCTACACAGAGCACCAGCTCGCCTCCCCACTAAAGTGGTACCTATTTTACCTACTCGCATAGAGCATGCTTTCGAACTGGAAGGTGGGCAAGCAGATGAATCAGGTGATGGGAGCTCACCCCACCACACATACTAGGGCTCGAACCGCCAGAGCGGTGATCATCTCCTGGGTCATTCAGCCACTGAGCCACTGGGCCTCATGTTGCTGACTTATTTCTCTCTATATATAATTGCTGAGTTATTTCAAGTATAACTCGGAATTCCAGATCTATGGAAAACCAATGGATACCCACTGTGTCATGTAGTTATTACAAATGGAGCAAATAGATCAAAGTACTTTGTCCCAAAGCACTTTCTCACAATCAGGCCTCAGAAAATAATTCCTTGATTTATAGCTCAAGAAAAATTTATGCCTCTCCAAGTTGGTTTTGTTTTTGTTTTTTTTAATATTCAATCTATCCGTCATTGAAGGAAAATCTCTCTTTCTCTCCAGCTTGCATAGGAAGTGGAGAAGGTTTGGTTATGTCTGAGCTCTCCTATTATTCAGAAAGATTATCTGAGAGCTGAATTCAATTAGGAGAGGTTTTAAAATATTTGCTTGTTGTTGTATATAGGTAGTCCTCAATTTACGATCAAAATTGGGCCTGAAATTTTTGGTCATGAATTGAGGTGGCTGTTAAGCTGGACCCCCACGAGACTTGAGTTGATTCTACAATCATTTTTACAATGGTTGTAAAGCAAGTCAAGTCACCACCAATGTTAAGAGAACTGGTCATTAATTGAGCCACGTGGCTGTTAAGCCAGTCCAGCATATCCAATGGGCAGTTTTTGCCAGTTTCTACCCAAAAACAACAACATTGCAAATGGCTGCTGTAACCAGTCATAAATGCGAGTTGGTTGCCAAGCACCCAAAATGCACTCACTGTAACTTCAAATGGACGTTAAATGAGGACTATCCTTTGTGCAAATAAACTTTTAGAGAAGGTGTTTTGGGGGAAAAGTAACTGTTTCTGTTTCATGGTCACCGATGGGCTGTCCTCTAAGTACTGATAGGCATCAACATCTCATCTGATGTTATTTTGATTTTATAGATGCATTATTGTAAATTTTACAGATAAATGAAAACTTGTCATTCATATTGACAAGACATCATCTGGGCCCTGTATGTCTATTATTATAAAAGAATAATGATAACAATACAGTACGTCCTGCAATAATATCTTGAACACCATCAAACAAGAACATCTGCCTCTCCCAGGTTCTCAATAGGTGGATAAAAATGCCAAACCCAGTCTAGACTAAAAAAGAAACCCTCCCTTTTACAACCCTGTAATCCCATAGAGTTGGGTCAACTGGATGGAGATGAGCATTTGCTGGCCAGTTGCCCTTCCTGACACCTATGTGGAGTTCACAGCAGATTTTTTTTTCTTTGCACTTTAAGAGAAAGATGCCTGCTGCTATCTAGAATTGAACTCTCAACTTTCTGAGTGGGAGGCAAACATCTGTACCACTAGGCCATCACACCAGTCAAATCCAGTCTAGGCTATCCAATGTAAATATCTGTTCAACCAATGACAATACCGTAGATCTTTGGTCAGAACTTGAATTATAAGTTTCCACCAGGCTTAGACTAAGAAGCTAACCTTAGATTGCCCGCGCATGCAGTAATAATGTTGGTATTATTAAACAAAATCAATGTCAACTCCAGTCTAAATTTCTGGAGACTATACAACCAACCCTAATAACAATAGCCAACATACATCGGTGTTTTTGAAAGGGTACTTAGAAACAACAACAACAGAGGTAAACAAAGAATGCAGAAAAGAAGTTGCAAAGCTAGAAGAGGTAGAGAGGAACAATTTCATGGGCCTTCTGGGTATCTTATGACTGGTCATGAACATCATAGCGGGTGTTTTCTAAGAACATGCCACACTTTCCCAAAGGTGCTTTTTTCAAGAGGCAACTTGTTATTCTTTGAAGACGTTTCGCTTCTCATCCAAGAAGCTTGTTCAACTCTGACTGAGTGGTGGGAAAGGGAAGGATTTATACTCCTTGCAGACAGCGGGTCATTTGCATCCTTTTAGAGCCATTGAGGCCACCTGGAGGTTTGTCTGTGTCCCCGGGGTCACCTGAGTGGTGCAAATGGATGTAGTGCCTTCTTGGAACTGCCGAAGAACTGCATTCCTTCGCTATCTCTGTCTACCTCTATGCAGTCAACTTTTACCTGGTCAAAGACTGGCTGTTTTTTCTTACTCTCCAAGGTATCCTTTGGAACCAACTCGAAAACCATCATTCACAGGCTTTCTCGCTATCCAGCTTAAAATTTATATAGAACGCCTGGCAAAATCCATTGCTAAAACTATTCTGAATAGCTTTATCTTTCATAGTTTAGTTTTCACTTGCCGTTGTCTTCCTTCCTAGGCTTAATCTCATCTCTACGTCTCCTGCACTCTGTCCGTATTTATTCTCGAGCTCAGGGAAGCAACCTCTTTGCTTCCCAAAAATACATTTAAAAAGTTGAGTACTTTTTAAAGGTATTCCCCTCCTAGTGGTGTCCCACTCGGGAAGGTTGATAAGTTGCATCAGCCCATCTCTATTTCCTAGCTGAGGGAGCCAGCATTGTACAAAGACAATTTCCGTGGTCATGTGGCCAGCATGACTCTATACTGAAGATGCATGCAATGTTGTTAATCTTCCCACCAAAGTGGTAGCTATTTATCTACTTGCATTTGCATGCTTTTGAACAGCTGGATTGGCAGGAGCTAGAGGGGCAGTACTTGGGCCTTGAACTGCCTACCTTCTGGTCGACAAGCCCAGCCTCCTAACCACTAGGCCATCGTGCCCCCCCCTTCACTTCCTACCTTCAATTATAAATTTGCTCTGCTTGCTGATTGATGTTACTGCTATCTTTTTAGCGTTTAACTTTTGGCCAGATTTTTCATTCCCCATTTTCTTTTTTAAATAGAATAAAATCTTTTCTTTCAGCTAGTGAGATGGGATCATCCACATATTTAAAATCATTAGTGTTTCCCTCTCTTGGATTTGAGCCACTATGGAGAAGGTCCTTCTTCTGGGTCCTTCAAGATGTATCTCCTTAGGGGATGGGACCCGCAATATTTTTTTGCCTCCCCACTCTAGTGGGTCAGGTGGATGGCCCCCTCAGATAACCCAACCATCTATTGTTTCCATCTGTTGCTTCTTGACCTGCCTACAGGTGCTTTGGAGAATAGGTTGACCTTCTTCTTTGTGCCAACCCATCAAATATTATCTATGGAGCTCCTCAGTCATCCAGCTCATGGTTGTCCCAAAGGTTCTTTTTCCAAGAGGCAACTGGACTTTCTGTTTTTTCTTTGAAGACGTTTCACTTCTCATCCAAGTTGCCTCTGGAAAAAGCACCTTTGGGGGCCTCCAATATTGGAACCCTGCTGTCCTGTCTCCCCAAATCCTTCCTTTCACTACACAAGGCTGCCATGTACGCTAGATTTGAAGGATGGTGCTGATTTTAACACGAAAAACCACTTTTGGTTTTTGGCAAAGAATTTAGCTAAAATAGTTTACCGCTTATCTAGTTACGTCAGCCAAGGGTCTTGGTAGAGTTGCAGGTGTTCCATCCTTCAAATGTGGACCTTTAAGGAAGCACCCACGATCGGTGGTGTTTTGCAATCACAAAGCAACAATTGGTTTCATGAACTAGGCTTGGATTCTCCTTTGCATGAAGACATCTGTAGGCACAGCTTCAGGCGTGAGTCTAGTTCATCCTGTCTCTCTCTTTGGGGCAGAAAATCCTATTCCCCCAAGAAGCTCTCACTTTTATCTGAAATGGGCACCTATCTTAATTCAAACTATTAATTGGACCAGAAAAGTAGTAGTTGTGAACAAGTCCCCCCACCCTCCCCTGGAAAACAAGGGATAATAAGTCACAAGTCTGGCATTTAGCCAAACCATCCATGAGTGAGCATCAAAAGTGTTGCCTGGCATGTGGCTTTCAGATCACTTTCAGTAGATGAGCATAGACCTGTCACCTCTGGAGTCTAACTGTCCTAGGTTTGTGGCAAGATGCAGGAGATCCTTGACTTACGACTCCAAATGAGCTCACAATTTCCAAGTCAGGGTTCCAAGTGATAGACCCATAGTGAACAGAACTCTGAGGCAGGTGAATTCCTCAAAGAATAGTTTTATTGGGTATATCACTTGGCACAGATCTGTTGAAACCGACTCTGGATTTTCCCACGGTTTTCGCCTAATTAGAAGTAAAAGATTTTCCCCTTCCCCAAACAATCAGTCAAATGGTCCAATCACGGTTGCCTGGTAACTTCACTCCTCCCTCTCCGGCCACCTGTGGGAGTGTCCTTGGTTCCCAGGAGGAAGTACTTTGTTTTGACTACAAACCCCAGCTATCTCTATTCCCCACTCTCTATCCCTCAGCTCCAGTGTGGCAACACTGAAGCATCAAAATGGCTTCGGACAGGTCAGCTTCAGGTTTGCTAAGGAAGGCAGTTGCTAAGTGAATTTAGCCCCATGTTACAACCTTTTTTTTGCCACAGTTAAGCAAATCCCTGCAGTCATTAAATGAATCCTATAGTTGTTAAGTGAACCTGGCTTCCCTCCAAAGACTTTGCTTGTCAGAAGCTAGCTGGGAAAGTTAGAAATGGTGACCAACTATGATGGATGGATGGATGGATGGATGGATGGATGGATGGATGGATGGGTGGGTGGATGGATAGATTAGATAGATAGATAGATAGATAGATAGATAGATAGATAGATAGATAGATAGACAGACAGACAGACAGACAGACAGACAGACAGACAGACTGATATGCCAGTTGCCAACTGTCCAAACTTTGATCCTACAACCACAATGTGTGCAATGGCCACACATGTGGAAATTGGTCGTAGGTCCTCTTTTTTCGATGCCATTGTAAACCAAGCTTTTGTAAGTCAAGGACTTTCCATACCCCAGGGAAGAATATCCATCTGGAAAAGAGAGGTGGAACAGATACAAATGATATGTAGTCATAATTGTGAGGGATTTCCCCCCTCTTCCCGAAATGCGAGCCTTCCTTGTGAGCCACCCATCCATCCCTATCTATATAGCTGAGCTGCAGAGGAGAAAGAAAAATCAAAAAAAGGAATGTATTCTCAGAGTTACGGAGGTAGGGAGTATATATCTTGAAGAAGTCTCTCTCTTTCTCTCCCCTTCTCTCCTGTCCTCTCTCCCTCCCTCCCTCCCCCTCTCTCTTTCTCTTCTCTTCTTTCTCTTTCCTCCTCTCTTTTCTCTCTCTCCTCTCTCTCTTCCTATTCTCTCCTCTCTTCACACCCTCCCTCCCTCTTTCTCTTCTTTCCTCTCTCTCTCTTCCTCCCTCCCTCTCTCTTTCTCTCCTCTCCTATCTTTCTATTCTCTCTTCTCTTCCGCCCCCTCCCTCTCTCCCTCCCTCTCTTCTCTCCTCTCTCTCTCTCCCTCCTTCTCTCTTTCTCTCCTCTCCTCTCTCTCTTTCTCTCCTCTCCTCTCTCTCTCTCCCCCCCTTCCCTCTCTCCCCTTCTGCTTCTGCCAATCTTTCTTTGGAAGAGAAAACCCTTTTTTGCTACTCTGCAGGCATGCAAATTAAACCCGCTCCGACAAACCCAAGCAAGGCAGGTCTATCAAATATTTCATTCATGCCTGCAATTTGTATTCTGATTAGCCTGTGCAAAAAGAGGGAAAAAAACACCCCTTTCCTTTCTTCCATTCTCCCTCTCCGTCTTGGAGGGGAGGAGGGATGTGGGGAAAAAATTAACTCAGAACTAGAATCTTTTTTTTGTTTTTTGTTTTTTATTTTGCCCTGGCTTCTTCTTTTTTTGACTGTTTAAAGCAATCCGCTGACCTCCAGGCATTATGAATAAACAGCAAAGCTGAGAACAAAAGAAACTCCCTGCCAGCCATTATTTCACATTAGCATAGTGGAGGAGGCTCTACATGTGAACAATGCAATTCCCATTCACCGATAATCAGTGAGTTTCCTGCTGGTTTTTTTTGGGGGGGGGGATTACCAAGGCAACAGGCAGATAGAATACTTGGGTGGGTGTTTTGGTTTTTTTAAAAAAATAATAATTACCCTTATCATGATTGAAGGATCTGTTGACTTTGTAGAATACTAGCTGCACTGATCAGTGAAATTAATGCCTTGCTCCTTAACTGGGGGTGAACTGGGAAATCTCTCTCAAACAAATGCCTGGCACGTCAATGAAAGCGCATCCTGGATGATGCAGGGCTGCTGGCTGGTGCAAGGAGAGGCAATCCAAATTAAAATTTCTGGTAGCAGGCAGAGTATCATTAGCTGTTCAGCATGTCTGCAACAGAGGTTACAGGTGCAATGCTCATGATTGTGCGTGTTGCGTAGCGGGAAAGAAAGAGTGTACTGATGTGCCTTAGGTGTTTCTTGCTGTTGGGACAATGGCCAGATGGAGAGAGACATTAAGGAAGAATTATTTCATCCCATTAGCTGTAGGGATGATGGTGATGGATAAATCCATGTTTTTTTAAGTGCTGGAAGCCTTCTCTGTGGCTATTGTTCTCTTTTCCATCTCTGCTTTGTTGCAATTTGCTTAGCATGATGTTTGTCGGTGGGGGGGAGTGTCTTTGAGTGAGGGGTTGTAAATTAAAGAGTAACTAGAAGGCTGTCTGGAATAAAACTTTTTAGATAGATAGATAGATAGATAGATAGATAGATAGATAGATAGACAGACAGACAGACAGATGAGAGAGAGAGATGATGGATGATATAAAGATGGATGGATGGATGGGATAGATAGATAGTGAGAGAGAGAGATGATGGATATTATAGAGATAGATAGAAAGATAGATAGATAGATAGATAGATAGATAGATAGATAATGAAGATAGAGTAGGTAATAATAATAATAACAATAATAATAGATATACATAGACAGAGAAAGATAGATAGATAGACAGACAGACAGACAGACAGACAGATAGATGAGAGAGAGAGTTGATGGATGATATAGAGATGGATGGATGGATGGGATAGATAGATAGTGAGAGAGATGATGGATTATATATATATATATATATATATATATATATATAGAGAGAGAGAGAGAGAGAGAGAGAGAGTGGTTCGCCAGCTTCGCCCGTTCCTGGACCGGGATGCCCTGCGTACGATCACTCATGCCCTTGTTACCTCACGGCTCGACTATTGCAACGCTCTCTATTTAGGACTGCCCTTGCATACCATCCGGAGATTGCAGCTGGTGCAAAATGCGGCGGCGCAGGCGGTGATGGGAGTTTCCCGGTTCTCCCATGTTAGCCCCCTCCTGCGCTGCCTGCATTGGTTGCCGGTTGCCCTCCGGGTGAGATTCAAGGTTTTAACTTTAACATACAAAGTCCTACATGACATGGGTCCTTATTATTTAAGGGAGAGACTGCTGCCGACATCGAATACTAACCGCCCTGTACGAAGTCACAGACAGGGACTCCTTGTCCCATCACAATCTGGCGGTCCCCGATGATGTGCCTACTCTGTGTCCCTGAACTCTGGAACCAACTTCCCTGGGGCTCCGCTGGCCCCTGACCTCCGCACCTTCCGCCATGACTTGAAGACCTGGTTATTTGACCAAGCCGGGCTGTGACCTATGGGTGGGGTGTTTTAGATTTGCGGTTTTTTAGTTTTGTATTAATTGGGACCATTAATTTAATTCTTTTTAAATATTTATTGTGTCTGTTTTATTGTAAGCCCGAGTCTTCGGAGATGGGGTGGCATATAAGTCCCATTAATAAATAAATAAATAAATAAATAAATAAATAAATAAATAAATAAATCAATCAATCAATCAATCAATCAATAAATGTTCCCACAGCTAAACTCATTTGGGGGGATGGAGTTAAACTGGAATACAACTAGTTTATGTGGCTTGTGAAGTCTGGATGCTGCGTTGGAGGTTAGCAAGCCACATTCAGGACCCGAGTACTGCCATGGGGTGGGTTGAACTCCTGTCCTTTGCTCCAGCTCATGCCATATACATGAAAGGAGCCCCCAACTGGGTATCCTCTGGGCAACAGTGATGTCACTGGCTAATCCTTTCAACCCAGAAGCGCCTCGTTGCTTCTGAGATGAGTGCCATGTGACCAGAGGAATTTGTTGACTTGAGTTGACTTTTGGGGATCCCCCTTAGCACATTGCTTCCTGACTCCAATGAAACATCTGTAAGTACAAGAAATACAACCCTTAGACAAAAATTTCACACGGAGAACCATTGCCAATATTGTTGTTTCGTGCTCCCTGTCTCCCCAAATTCCTGTGTAACTGTCACCTTAGCAGCCCCTCAAACCTTAATTTATTCCTTCGTCTTTTCCCGGTTCATCTCCAACCTTCTTCACTGCCTTACTTTCCCTGGGTTGAACACATTGCACAGCTATTACACCACTAAGTGCCTCTCTCCCCAGAGTCTTGTTATGAATGCTTCAGCACACAAGGTGCTCTGATTCCCAGAGCTGTAGGCTCTCTGATAGATGCCTCCTGCATCTGTGTCCCATTATTGGAACAGGGGAAAAAATTCTAAGAAGATGAGCAGATGCCCTGTCTGGAGCTGTCTGGGGTACATGTAGGCTTAGCCAGAAGAAACCTCTTCAAATAATTCGTTCAGTGGATCAGCTCTTGTGTTAGGCCTGATTGTGCAGCTGGTGGCCAACACAAAAGGAGAAACAGCTGCCCACATGAGCAAAGGTCTATAACAAATCAAGATTATTCCAAAATCATGACCCATGAATGGGGATGTCACGATGCCTGCCCTTGCATCGGGAATTATAGCACTGTGTCATGATGCAATGAGACACCTCTGAACACGTTTGTTCAGCATGTCCTGAAATAGATTTTGCCTCCTAAAGCAGAGGTTGTATTCGAGGAGGAGGAGGAGGGGAAGGGGAAGAGGAAGAAGAAGAAGAAGAAGAAGAAGAAGAAGAAGAAGAAGAAGAAGAAGAAGAAGAAGAAGAAGAATGTAATTTTGTGTGATCTTGAAACTTTTTCCTCAGTTTGGATCTAAAACTCAAAGCAAACAGGAAACTAATCAAGGAGAGAAGCAACCTGGAATTAAGGAGAAACTTCCTAACAGTAAGGACAATTAACCAGTGGAACAGCTTGACACCAAAAGTTGTAGGTGCTTCATCACTGGAGGATTTCAAGAAGAAATGGTTTAGGTCTCCTGCTTGAGCAAGAGGTTGGACTAGAAGACCTTCCAAGGTCCCTTCCAACTTGGTTATTCTGTTAATTGTTTAGCCTCAAGTAGTTTGTTCCTTAGACTGACTCCAGGATTTCTTGTAAGTGAATCTCATACTTCACCAAATCAGAAAGTTTTTTTCTTTGTGGCTGTTTTATATCCTTGTTCTGAATCCAAGGAGTTGGGTGGAGCAAAATAAGAGGAAGAGAAAGAAGAGATTAGTGATAAAAAGAAGATGACGAAAGGGAGCACAAGTCACCATGAGGAAAACAATGTATCTGCTGGTATTAAAAACAAAGAGGCAAAATAAAATGAGCATGAGATAGCAAATAATTGAGGGATTAACATTTTTGCTTTCCTTTTTAAGGACCAGTTTTTATAGTTGGCCCATAACATCACTGACTTTTCAATCAATATAAATGCCATTCCCTATACCTGTTGCCCAGGTATTTATTTTTTAGACAGGAAAAGCCCTGATTTTGGTGGCCCAGAACAAACGTAATTTCTAATGTTGGATTTTCTCCCTTACCAGAGAGAGCCCCCTTGTGGAGTACTGTGAAGCCATTACCATGGCAACTCCACAGTGCTGTACAGTAGAAGCCATTTTAAGCCAGTACAGTAGAATCCACTTTTAGGCACAACAGACTGTACACATACCCTGAGGGGTGTTAGGGGTGTCTAACCCCCACAGTATTTGTTTTCAGAGATTAAGTAATCTGTGTACCAAGTTTGGTTGAAATTGCTCAAGGTGTTCCAGAGTTATACTGGAACACACACACACACACACACACACACATTTAGATAGATAGATAGATAGATAGATAGATAGATAGATAGATAGATGGCACCATTTTCTACACTTTAGATAGAATTCCACCTTTTTTGCGCATTATTGCCATGTGTTTCAGTGAGGAGAAAAACATATATTAATCCGGCTGTTTTGTAAGCACAAAATCCACTAACTATCTTATGAGATAAAACCGGTTAAGCACCATAGCATTATTGGTGTCAGTTGTTTGGTCCAAACATTTTAATCACCAATTTGCTCTTACATCTACTGAGGTAGCGCTGTAGACAAGCAAAGAGAAGAGGGTGGTTATTTTTGTATTAGCATTATAATTATAATTCTCACATGGGAAAACCATTTTCGAATCTCTGGATCGGGGTTGCAACATTAACTCTCTCCCTGGTTGGCCATGGTTTTATCCTGTTATTCTTCTTTGTCCCCTGTACTGACCGTGAGTACGGTTGAGTTTATTAGTGCAATTACAAATTTCATCAGACCTTTGCACTCCAAACATGCTTGCTGTCCTCAAGGCATAATTAGGCATCTTAATTACTCTAGCATTACTGTTCAACAGGAATAATATTATGCACAGCATTTGTTTGCAAGGCAAAAATATTGATTCTATGAGCCTTGTTCTGGGCTGAAATAAGGAAGTTTCCCTCATTTCCATGCTTTAAATCAGAGGTCTCCAACCTTGGCAACTTTACGACTTGTGGACTTCAACTCCCAACTCAGCCAGCGCATCAAAAGAGACTAACCATCTTTACCATTGTATAGTTAT
Organism: Naja naja; assembly: GCA_009733165.1. Classification (NCBI taxonomy): domain Eukaryota; kingdom Metazoa; phylum Chordata; class Lepidosauria; order Squamata; family Elapidae; genus Naja; species Naja naja. The sequence continues at coordinate 92,392,723 of CM019151.1, forward strand.
TCTTCAAGGTGCCACGCTGAACTTTGTTTTTTGTGTAATAAATAGTCTAGCATGGAAACCAGTGGGTGGGTGAGTGAAGAGTCTTATGGATCCCAAGGAAGAACAGCAGATTCCAACAGCTGAAGCTTTAGTATGATCTTTCTAGCAAGCTTTGGTGCTGTTTAAGAATCTCATTCCAGGAGTAATGTACGGCTGTGAGAGTTGGACCATAAGAAAGGCTGAGTGCTGAAAAGTTGATGCTTTCGAATTGTGGTGTTGGAGAAGAATCTTGAGAGTTCCTTGGATTGCAAAGAGATCCAGTCAGTCAATCCTAAAGGAAATCACCCTTGACTGTTCTTTGGAAGGACAGGTCCTGAAGTTGTTGGGGTTGTGGTGTTAGAGAAGACACTTGAAAGTCCTTTGGACTGCAAGGAGATCAAATCAGTCAATCCTGAAGGAAATCAACCCTTTTTTGGAAGGACAGATCCTGAAGCTGAAGCTCAAATACTTTGACCACCACAGGAGAAGAAGAGGACTCCTTGGAGAAGACCCTGACATTGGGAAAGATGGAAAGTGAAAGGAGAAGGGGACAGAAGAGGATGAGATGGTAAGATGGCATTGCATTGTGATAGATGACGCAATGAACATGAATTTGGGCAAACTCTGGAAGACAGTGGAGAACAGGGGCCTCCTATGGTCCATGGAGTCATCTCCCTGGACTCATGCAATACCTTAGCTGTTGTATTCACATGTGACTATTGTAGGTGTTTTTCAGGGACTGAGACAACTTTCACTTTGATCTCCATGGTTTGTGCTGTCTTAAATTCACATTAAACAGCTCCCCATCCTCTTTTATGCTTCTTGGATTCCATCCGTCCTTCCTCATGTTGCAGGCAATGCTGTCCAGCAGTGGGATCCTACCTGTTCCATTACTGGTTCAGTGATCACACATGTGCGCACCTAACGCATGCACGCAGCTTTCCATGCATTGAAGTTGAAGTCTGCAGCACCAATCAGCTGAGAGGATAAAGAAGAGAAAGGTGCAGGGGCGGGTGGAAGGGTCAAACCTGTACTTTTCTGTTCTTTCTTCTCTCAGCTGATCGTGGGAGGCTTTTTTTACTATGGGTTCAGCCAAACCGGTAGAAATTTGTGCTACCGGTTCAGCCAAACTGGGTAGCATACCACCACTGATGCTGTCTCAGGACCTTTCAAGAAGCTAAATTGTTCACCCAGCTTGTTAGAACACCAAGCAACCTTAGTCTGGTGACAGCATGAGAAAACCAGAAAAGCCAATGTATCTTCTCTGTTTTGGACATTCCCATTCTTTCTTAGGATTCCGGGAGATTTGAGTCTCCCCCACACTAGGTATGGGTCATCAGGGGAGGAAAATGAGCATAAATGAAAAAGTGAAAACATTTGTTATGAAAAGGAGATGAAACAGAGGATAAGTTGAACGTGTAGGAAGAAACTTCTTCTCAACTCATCTTTATGAGTTGACTAAAGCATCTTCATCCATACAGTCTTCTTGGCAGCTGTATGGTTTCCTATGACCATCTTCCAGTGGACTTCTAATCTTCTTTGAAAACTAACTTATTATCCCTTTTGCCTCTTAAAATTTATATTAAAAATTCTCTCCTGTCCCATATTCAACCCCAAATCCAGGAATCAGCATTTCATTGTTTTCTTCTTTTCCATTCTCAGCAAAAAAAGGTTCATAAACATTTCCCAGTCTTTTATAAAAGCACTTCAAAAGCTCAGTTCAAAGAGGTCAATTTTGCCATTTCTGCAAATTCTGTCATCTTTGTGATCCAATCCTCCATGGTTGGTCTTTCAGCATTTCTCCATCAATGTGCAGTCCTGATTTCCAAGCAAAGTCTGGTTCTTTGTAACATTGCTGTAACGTCACTTGAACAATCGCAATGATTGACACATTGCAATGCATTTTGGGATGAAACCCCTGAAGCTGGTGTGGCAAGAGTTGGCACACTGCAATGACTCTCTGACTTTCTGCCTCACTAATTTTTACTTTGTCTGATGAAGTTGCTTGGATGAGCAACAAAACATCTCAGATGAACTAAGTTTGGTCCAGTTGCTATGATTCAACCTTTAGATCCCTTTGGCCTGGATAATTTGAGTCTTCATTGATACTTGAACATTCCGTCTTCTTGCAACTGTTCCTAAGATGAAGGAAAGCTGTCCTCCAATCATCTGAGGCAGCTTTCCAAAATAGGAAATGCTGCAGCCTGCATTCTTTCCTTGCTAGTCAAATAATGCTGACATCCAAGGTGACTTTGGAGGAAACTGTGGATCAGCAATTTCTGCACCAACGTTCTCCCTTGGGAAGAGTAGCAGTGCAGCAGTGGAAGGTGAAGCCTCTTAATTATGCCTTCACATGACCAGAGCTCCCGACAGAACAAGCAACAAAAGATGGAGAAACTGCCAAGGTCAGAAAGAGGGGGTTAAAGCAGCATCTACAGAAACACGTACTGTACGGCCATCAACCTCCAAGGTTGAGACTGAGATCAAGGAACAGCTTCCTCAAAACTTCCATTCGCCCACCCTTAACAATCAGCTGCCACAGATCACCCTGAAACTATGGAAGACAAGTAAGGAGCTACCAGGCAATTGGGCACAATCATATGACTGTCATGCAGTCAGGAGTAAACCTGGCCTGTATGAAACAACAGAATAACATAGTTGGAAGGAACTTTGGAGATCTTCCAGTTCAACCCCTTGCTCAAGCAGGAGACCCTATACCATTTTAGAAAATGGTTGTCCAATCTCTTTTTTAAATCCTCCAGTGACTTCCAATGGTAAGCTGTTCCACTGGTGAATTGTTCTTTTTTGGAAATTTCTCCTTAGTTCTAGGTTGCTTCTCTGCTTGGTTAATTTCCATCCATTGCTTCTTGTCCTGCCTTCTGGTGCTTTGGAAAACAGGTTGACTCCTCCCTCCTCCTCTTTGGACAATCCAAGAAAATGGCGCTGCCCAATAGAAGATACTGTTTGTGAATGTGGAGAAGAACATTTCATCTCACACATGGCACGGTGCATACAATGTCCTTCAACATATATGGGGAAAGACCTCATGCTGGCAAGAGAACATGCTGTCGATATGGCCCGATCCTGGACAAATGTCATTTAGTTTTAGCCCTTCTTATTATTTACATGCTTTTTACATGTGTTATAAGAGCCAGGGTGACGTAGTGGTTAGAATGCAGTACTGCAGTACTCCAGGAATTCAATCCTGACCTGCTCATAGTTGACTCAGCCTTCCATCCTTCCAAAGTCAGTAAAATGAGAACTCAGATTGTTGGAGGCCAATATGCTGACTCTGTAAACCATTTAGAGAGGGCTGTAAGGTGCCATGAAGTGGTATATAAGTCTAAGTGCTATATTTCCAATGTTGGAATAAGTTCGAAGCCTATCGGTTTGTGAACCTATAGGTAGCAGAACGTGCCATGATTCTAACGATTCCATCTATAAATTCCCAACCAACATGCCAAAATGCTTACCATAAGGAATAAGACCAGAAATTTGTAAGAACTGGAAAGGTTGAGTTCAAGTCATCTGCTGAAAACCCTATGCCGTAGGGAGGCAGTGATGGGCAGCTGCTTGTGTTGTGGTTGTGTGTTGTATCCGTTGTGCTTGTCTCTGGTATAATATGGGCATCACAATAATTGTTAAAAATCTGGGATTCTCTGTTGCTCCCTGGCAAATTCAGATTTGTTTCTGAGTAATGCAATAAGTGAAATGTTCCTCAACAGACCTCAAGTCAGTTTTAGCACAGAGAGAGAGAGGGAGAGAAGGAGAGAGAAAGGGAGGAGGAGAAAGGGAGAGGGAAGAGGAGAGAGGGACCCAGGGAGGGAGAGGACGGGGAGACTGACTTGTGCTGTTTCTGACCTTCTTGGTATCTTCCTCTGCTGATCAAGAATGATGGCACAATCAGTCCAATGGACTTTTAGGAAATTTACCAGGATTGTCTCAGTAAAGACATGCTGCAAGAGAATGGCATAGCTCAGGGTTGAACTGTAGGGTCCTTTCTGCTTTCTGACATTGGTTGTCTTCTTGCAGATTCATTCATTACCCAGCTCAGTCACCTCATCAGTGCTGGAAGTGAGTGGGGTCTGCTCTCTCTGTTTATAGATAAGCTCTTTCTTTGTCCCATCTTGAATTAGGTGCTTCCACTCCCTATATTATATATTGTCAAGACAGAGCTGATTGCTGCGAGATGAATGTTGTTAGACTCGGGCCTGTTTGATGCTTTCCTCATGCGGCCTCATGTCTTTGGAGTTCGATTATGTAAGCAATCTCGGAAAAATCACCCAAACCTGCATTCTTATACCAGATTCTTTCTTATTACACTTGTGGTGTTTGAGTGCCTTAAAAATACAGCAAAGGAAAGAAAACGTGTGACAAAAAAGCTGGGTGATCATGTTGATTGTCCACATTGGTGGTTGTTGCTGGCAAGGGTTGGCTTGGGGACAGAGATGAGCCCATCTTTTAGAATGGAAATCCCAACAGGTTTAACAGCAGTCCCAGATTCCACAGATCAAGTAGGCCTCCCTTCGGAATGGGACGACTCGCTGTGGCCAACTTGCCACAGCCAACTCACTGCAGGACAATTTAACATAACTGTTTATTTTAAAACATCGTTTTAATTATTGTCGTTCCAATTTCATTTGTGTCCCTTCCTTTTGCATCTTTTCTTTAATGATTCTATTCCACCATTGCTTTGATGTTAGTGTAACTCTTGCCCTCCCTGCAGCGAGTTGGCTGTGGTGAGTTGGCCGTGGCAAATTGTTGTAGACCTAGTGGGCTTCACAAATTTTAGCAATGGGTTCTCTGCCTGGTTGCTGGGTGGGCGTGGCCATGGTGGGTATGGCCTAGTTGGCCTCCTGCACCATGGTGGGGGGGGGCATTTTTGCCCTCCCTGGGCTCCGGAGGCTCTCTGAAAGCCAGAAATGGGCCCATTTTTGGCCTTCCCAAACTTCCAGGAGGCCCATTTTTCACCCTCCCTGAGCCTCTGCATGCACCCAGCACTTACCTACATCCAAAACGGGCCGTGTAGGGACTCCTGGGAGGGGCGAGTTGGGCAGGGCCAGCCAGGAGTGGGATCTGGGGATTCTCTGAACTGCACAGAATCTTAGCTGGGGGCTTTCCTGAACCGTTGCGAACCCCCAGCAGCCCATCCCTGGACCCGGCTTTCTTAGCCAATTGTAGAATTCTAAATGACCTGGAGGATCTGTTGGGTTGTACAAGCTGTGCTTAGCTTTGTGATGTCAAGGAGATGGGATGGATTTCATATCGGAGGAGTTCCTAACGAGACGCCCATGACGTAAGATTATAACGCTTCTCCCGTTGGCAAACCAAGTGAGGAGGGGCTTCAATCACCAAGCACACTGGACACTGTGACAGGACGCACCCCTTGGTATATGTATATGTATGTGTGGGGAGCCCATTGCCCGGAGAAGCTTAGCTTCCAGATCTCGTGAAAGCCAGATACCAAATGCAAAACGATGTACGTTGTTAGGGATTTCAATTTTTATTCTGGATCTACACTTTCCCTTCTGATTCTTAGGTGCATATGTGACGGCTGCCATCTTGACAGACCCCAGAGGTTGAAACGGGGACCTCCAGAGCTGAAAGCGTGAGTCTCTACAGCTAAAGAGCCAGGCTCTGAAACAGGCTGTGAAAGACTCTTTATGTCTTTTCGTGGACTAGCCGCAGGAAGGGAGTGTTCATAGAGAGAGAGAGAGAGATGGATCCCTTCCCCTCTAACCAAGGTTCCCCTAGATCTTTCACCTGTGTCAAGCCGATCAGGAATACCTATGGTCTTTAGCCCTCCAATTGCTTTCCTCATGTTCCAGGGTAGGACGAGCTCCATCAGGTTATTATTTCTCTGCCTGAGGTAGAATAGCAACTACACATTCTATCTTTTCAAACCAAAGTGCATTGTATTTAACACTGACCAACTTTTTTTTCTAACATCTGAAGCAAAAAAAGAGAGAGAGAGAGCATAATAAGGACTTATAGGAGTCCAGGGCACCCACTGGGGAAGACCAGGAAGGTAGATGAGGACCCAGGTGTGATGACATCATCACGCCAACCCTACAACCCCATACTTCCTTTAGACCATTATGATGCAACTATGCTGTTATTGACTGAATTCATTATCATGCTTGCATCACCATTATTACATCATCATGGTTTGTTGCAGATCCTGCTGACAGTCCCTGGAAGAAGGGGTTTTTTTTCCAATGCAATGAAGATAATTACTTGATGCTTGCAGGATCCAGTCTGGGTCGGTCACTGGGATCAGAGATTTAGTCTTCCAAGCTTTCAGACTCATGCTGGAGCCCATCCTCAGGGAAATTCTCATTCTCCAGAATGTTTGCTTTGGTCTATGCTATGCATAGTATTGATGTGGTGCCTGGTTGTGAGTGGCTAATTAGTTGGTGATTGGGGTGTTGATGGCCGGCTATTGTTGGCTATTGTTTCCTTGTGCTGCCAAGTCCTCTGGCTCCTAAGCACCTGATAAGCTGGGGGACTTCTGTTGACTGACAAGGCCCCCATTTCCCAGGCATCAATTATTTCTCTGGCTGTTTTTATACCTGCTCAGCCAACAATCTCAGTAGCTTAATGACTCCAGCACAAGTCTGAATGCTCGGAAGACTAAATCTCGGATACCCATGACCAACCCAGATTAGATCCTGCAACATTATCCTGGGACACATTCATTCATCTTTGAGGCTTAGCTACCTAATGGTAGGGTTGGTTGGGGACATTTGCAAAATCATTTGTTTGTTTCTTCTCTTCCCAGTTATGGTGGGAAATGTTGTGGGCAACCCCATGGCAAATCAAGAGAAGTGGCAAAATGAAACACACCAAGAGGCGTAGGAAACATTTTCAAAAACAACTTAAGGGTATTTTAGAGCAGGGGTCTAAAGCAAGGGGTCTAAAGCTGGCTGGGGAATTCTGGGAGTTGAAGTCCACCAGGCTTAAAGTTGCCAAGGTTGGAGACCTCTGCTTCAGAGGACAGGATGCAGTGAATGGACAACTAGAATTTCTAGCCCGTTTTGTCCCAGAACCTCACAGTGGGAACTACATTTGGACATATATATATATATCTCATCTGCCATCATCAGGCTTGTATATTGGGACACACAGACGAACCCCATACACAAGCCTGATGATGGTAGATGAGATTCTGCCAAAACATCGCTACAACTTTAAAAGCACAACTATAATGACATGGGAAAATACCCGAACAAAGCTGAATACCATACATACATACATACATACATACATACATACATACATACATAATTTACACATGAATTGTTACAAACACAAAACCAGTCTCCTGAGAGTGAAAATAGATTTTCCAAACTTGTCCACCAAAGAATAAAATAGAATTACCAAGTGTGATTGGACACACAAGGAATTTGTCTTGGTGCAAATACTCTCAGTGTACATAAAAGAAAAGATACATTCGTCAAGAAAGTCATTCTAGCTTTAGATGTCTGCATTCTGGAGTTTCCTAACGTGTTTTAGGAAAGTATATATCTCTTGTGAATCTGAGAACAAACTACCGTGATCTAGCACATGGATTTTTAACCTTTGGAAGGCCGAGGGCCCTATTAGTTGGGGGTGTTTTTGTTTTTTTCTCTGTTTTCTTCAAGTTCAAACAAGGTCGGGCGTTTTGGTGGTAGAAAATTGGTTGCATTTTGACTGAACTCCCCCCCCCTTATTCTTTCACCAAATCCCACCAGAATCTCAAAGAACTTAGAGAAATGAGATTTGAGTGGCAGATAAAAGAATATGGTGTTCATATTTCCAGATTTCAATATTTAGAATGAAGATTTACATTATCCTAAGATCTAATTCTACCTCTCAGATTTGAAATGAATAATTTCTTACGTACAGATGACCTAAGATAGGGTTCCACATTCTGATATTTTCTTTCTCTTTCCCATTCTCCTTTTTCCCCCCTTTTTAATCTCTCAATAACGAAGTCCATTAAGGTTTATTTTAGCTATCTACCCAACATCTGAAATCATCTTTAGTAGACTCTGTTTTTTCTGTATCTTAACAACTTTCTATGAATTGTTTTGGAGGAAGGTTTTATATTTTCTAATGAAGTTTTTTTTTCCTTTACACTTATGATATTTATTACTCTTTAAGCACAGAATACGCCCATGCTAAAGGCTTAGCCTCAGCATAAAGATTCTTAACAATGAATCATCGTTAAGAAGATATTTCAGAACCATTTAATTTTTTTTTCCATATGTGTTCTTCCTTTTCCCATTCCTTTACATCGTTCATTTTCAGCCAATAAGAGTTGTTGACCTATCCAATGTTGGTCATTTGGACTCGCACATTTAGCAAACAACAGAAGCTGCACAACAAGTGTTTAATCCTCGTGGACACAACCCTTTTCAGTCCTTAGAGGTCTTTTGCATGTCAGCACAAATGTTTCCTTTATACCCGTGTGGGCACTTTTAATTCTCCAACCATCAGTGGTCATAGCAACAAGATTTAGTAAAGCGGATAATTCAGCCAAAAGGACTTGCAGCAGCCCCAACCTTTTTTACTTTTAATGCTATGTTTTATGTCTACACCCAACCTGAGATGCTATTTAAATCTATAAATATTGGCGTTCTCAAAATTTCGTAGTTGTTTGTCAGCCTCTTTCCCTTGTCATCTTTTTCAAAGATGTGATAGGCGTGCTTGTCACTGATACAGATGGAACCCATTGGAGAGGAAAAATGACAGAGAAGAGGAAGCAATCATTTTTGATGCACGTTCATTATTGTGGGCACAAATTAGGCATGTACGGATAGTCCTCGACTTACAGCGGTTGGTTTAGTGACAACGGCACTGAAAAAAATGAGACGGATGACCATTTTCCACCCTTATAACTGTTGCAGCATTCCTACGCGATCAAAATTCACACTCTTGGCAACTGACTCATCTTTATGATGGGGTCACAGTACCCCAGGGGTCACATGAATTCCCCTTTGACAGCCTTCTGACAAGCCAAGACCATGGGGGGAATGCCAGATTAAATTAACAACTGCATTCCTAACGTTACCACAGCCAGGATTCACTTAACAACAGGGGCAAGGGAAGTCATCAAACAAGGCAAAACCCATGTAACTAAACAGAAATTTTGGGGCTCAGTTGGGATCGTAAGTCGAGGACTACCTGTAGTAGGTAACATATGTGCATGAGGAAAACCATACAAGAGCAGGAAGACTACTAGAGTAAATTCGAAACATCGTAGCTTTAGCTTGTCAGATGGGGAATTTCTGCCATATTCAGTCCTGGGACAGGTGAGACCATGGAGACCTAGATGGGAGTATACAATTTCTACTTTAGCCTGTCAACCTCGACTCATCTATAAAAGGGAGTTGTAATAATACCCCCACCTATAAATCCAACACACAAATATCATTTATAGCAGAGGTCCCCAAACTTGGCAAATTTAAGACTTATGGACTTCAAGTCGAGCTGGCTGGAGAATTCTGGGAGTTGAAGTCCACAAGTCTTAAAGCTGCCAAGTTTGGGGACTCCTGATTTATAGAGATAGATGATCTTAGCTGTGACAGGAAAGACTGAAAAGTTTTATCAACTCAGGGTTTTAATAATACAGTCATTCACATTTCTATGGTTTCTTTTAAAATGTTCCAAGCCCATTATTTGTATTATTTTGTCTCACTGATTTCCCTGCATGTCATTTTTATTATTGTTAGAAATAACTCCTGGCAACAAACACACACACACACACACACACACACACACAATGTTCCTTCATCCCCAATTTTCCCCACCACAACCAACTTATGAGCTGAGTTGAGAGAGAGAGAGAGAGAGAGAGAGAGAAGGAGTGAGTCGAAGTCGCCCACTCAGCTTTCAGCCTAAGGTAGGACTAGAACTCCCAGTTTCCCACTTCCAAGCCTGGTGCCTTAACTGCTAGGCCAATGAGCTGATATAGGTTCGACTTACAACAATTCAGTTAGCGACTGGAAAAGGTGACCTAGCATCCCCATAGGCACACAATCAAAATTCAGAAGCTCGGCAACTGGTTCATCTCCAAAAAACAGCCCTAACCAACAAAATTATTTTCAATGTGGAGAAAAGCAAAGGTTTACATTTAGGTAGGAAAAAAACCAAAGATACAAGTAGAGATTAGGCAAAATCTGGCTCAGAAACAGTAACTGTGAGATGGACAATTGGAGTCCTAGTTGGAGGATCACTTGAATACGAGCCAGCCTTGTGCAGGAGCAGCCAAAAGAGCTAATACAACTCTGGGTGGTATAAACAGAGGCATAGAATCAAAATCATGAAGTAATAGTGCTGCTTTATGAAACCCTAGTACAGAACACACTTGGAGTACTGCATACAGTTCTGGTCACCACACTACAAAAAGGAGGTTGAGACTTTGGAAAAAGTTCAGAGAAGAGCAGCTAAGATGATCAAAGGCCTGGGGATCAAAACATATGAAGAACAGTTTGCAGGATTTGGGTTTGGCTAGTCTAGAGAAAAGAAGAATTAGGGGGTGACATGATACCAGTATTCCAGTATTTGAGGGGCTGCCCCAAAGAAGAGGGGGTCAAATTATTCTCCAAGGCACCAAAAGGCAGGACAAGAAACTAATCAAACAGAGAAGCAACCTAGAACTAAGGAGAAACTTCCTAACAGTGAGGACAATTAACCAGCGGAATAGCTTTGCCTTCAGAAATCATAGATGCTCCATCACTGGATGTTTTCATGAAGAGACTAGACACTCACTTATCTGAAATAGTATAGGTTCTCCTGCTTGAGCAGGGGGCTGGACTAGAAGACCTCCAAGGTCCCTTCCAGCTCATTCATTCTAAGTTTTAGTATTGGGTGAGCGCACGGCCGACCTCAGGATTGTTATTTCCAGGTTGAGAAGGGGCAGAAAAAGCTTGATGCCGTGAAAGAAGTAAATCAGGATAAAATTTCAAGAAGGACTTTGTAGACCAAAGCTGAGTCTTAGCCGCTTTTAGTTTTCATGTAGTTCGCAAAGAGCATTTCTGGCTTGTTCAGGATGGGATGGAAGTCCCATTTTAAGTGGCTCTGTAATTTTATTCTAGCCAGGCTGGAAAGCGTTGGCTTGAAGAGACACAAAAGCTTGCAGCAAAGTTGGCATCCCTCGACTTACAACCATTTGAAGTTTCAACGGCCCTGAGAAAAAAGTGACTTAAGACTTTCACACTTAATGACCGTTGCAAACATCCCCATCAAAATTCAAGGGCTTGGCAACTGGCATGTATTTATGACAAGTTGTGCTGTCCCGGATTCATGCTTTCACCTTTTGATAACTTTCCCAGCTGACTTCTCGGACCAGCAGACTCAATGGGGGAAAGCTGGATTTGCCCAATGACCATGCAGTCCGCTTAACAACGGCAGCAATTCCCTTAACAAATGTGGCAAAGCAAGAACATAAAATGAGGCATTGCCCCTTAACGGAAATGTTGGGCTCCATGGTGGCCATAAGTTGAGGAATGCCTGTCAAGAACATAAAATGAGGCACCGCTCCCTCAACAGCTGCCTCGCTTAGCAACGGAAATGTTGGGCTCCATGGTGGCCATAAGTTGAGGAATGCCTGTCAACCACGCAGAGCCAAAATCCCCAGGGATTCACGTATTCTGTCAGGTACTCACATCCCCCAAAAAACCCCGCTTGCCGGGGGCCGTTTTGACAGGGAGGCAAACATGAGAAGGTTGGCACCCCAACATTTTACACCTCACCTGGTTTCATTCCTATTTGCTTTTTTGTCCTCGTTGTCATACACATTTTGTGCTCCCTCTTCAATTCTATGTATTTCTTCTCTTCCTGCTCCCCAAAAAGTCCCTCTTCTCTGCAGTACAAGAGGAATGATAAATCCATTAAGGTTGTCTCTGTCAGGAAGGTCCAGAAATAAAGGAGGATATTTGTAGCTCAGGGTTGACCTGGGGGGTCCTTGGTGCTGTCTGAGCTTGCTTTTCTTTTCTTTTTTGCAGACATTTCATTATCCAACTAGGTAACATCATCAGTGCTAGCACCAAAGGGAAGGAAGGAAGGAAGGAAGGAAGGAAGGAAGATATTTGTAGCTCAGGGTTGACCTGTGGGCTGTTTGATGCTCTCTGAGCTTGCTTTTGTTTTTATTTTTTTGCAGACGTTTCATGACTCAATTAGATAACATCATCAGTGCTAGTACCAAAGGCAAGGAAGGGAGGGAGGGAGGGAGGGAGGGAGGGAAGGAAGGAAGGAAGGAAGGAAGGAAGGAAGGAAGGAAGGAAGGAAGGAAGGAAGATATTTGTAGCTCAGGGTTGACATGAGGGGGGGTCCTTGGTGATCTCTGAGCTTGCTTGATTTTGTTTTGGAGACGTTTCATGACCCAACTAGGTAACATCATCAGTGCTAGTACCAGAGGGAGGGGGGGGAGGGAGGGAGGGAGGGAGGATGTAGAATGAAATCATTTGTGAGCTCAGGGATGAAAATTGCATCACTCTGAGTGCTCTAGCTGAGAAACATTGAGCTTGAGGATTCTTGCAGTAGTTTCATGACCCATTAAAGTAACATCATCTACTATCACCACATCTGATGGATGTTACCTGCTGGTAATGAAACATCTCACAACAGCACAGCAAGCTCTGAACACTCAACATTTCTGTTTTTTTGGGGGGGTGGGGGTCAGATAGATGTCCTTCCTGCCCCCCAAGGGCTGAGCAATGTTTGGTTAGGGTGTGAGCTTGATTCAACAGGTAATATTGCTCATGATGGAGGATGAAGCTGAATTTCTGACTTACTGGATTGCTGCTGGCCAGTTTTAAGTAGACCGTCTGGGAAGATGCTGGTTACTGGGACCTGAAAGGGCCATGAGATATTAATTTATTTAGAGAATTTATATTATTATTTATTGAATTTATATTGCCGCCTGTTCACCCATGGTGATTCAAGGCGGCTTACAGAATATAAAACACATTTAAAACAATGAATCTAATTAAAAAAGAATCAAATAAATTAATATAGTACAATATAATAAATTCAGCCCCCAACTCCCACCACCCCGCCCTGATGATAGCAGATTACATGAGTTATTTTATTGGCTCCATCCCGCTCTGGGTTCCCCAGGCCCGCTGGCAGAAGCAGGTCTTCAGCACCTTCCAGAAGAGTTTTAGAGTGGGGGCCATTCTAATCTCTGGGTGGATGATGTTCCAGAGAGAGGGAGCCACTACAGGGAAGGCCCTTCTTCTGGGTCCCACCAGGGGTATCTCCCTCAGGAATGGGACCCGCAACATTTCCTGCCTCTGATGGGTTGGGTAGATGTGACCAGCAAGAAACGGTCCCTCGGATAACCTGGTCCCAAGCCATGAAGGTCTTTAAAGGTGACAACCAGCACCTTGAATTGCACCCCAGAAGCAAGGAGAGGTGACACATGTGCACCCTGAGTTCTGCACAAAACCATGCAGGCCGCTGCATTTTTCACCAACTGGAGCATCCGGATGCTCTTCAAGGGCAGCCCCCTGTAGAGCGCATTGCCATAGTCAAGACAGAAAGGGACTAGGGCAAGAGTGTGAGATAGCTGCATGCTGGATGTTCATTCTGAAATCAAAGTGTCTGACTCACAAGTGCTGTGTTTGTAGAATTGTTAAGGCATGCCTCTCTTTGTAGAGAAGCACTCATTGGTGGCCACGGTATTTTTAAAGATCGAAAAGTCTGTAAGTTACAAAAGATTGAATTTTGCCCACCTGTGTTCTGTGGATGGCCAGGGAACGGATGCAAATAGATCAGGCACTATAACCTTTGGGTCATCATAAGGTGTTGAAACAAGCCATCGAGATATGGATGCATGTCTTGTACAGATAATTGGTCTTTCCTACTTGGTGTGGCTTATTCTTAAAGCAGAAACATCTCCTCAACCTTTACTAAGATTTGCCAAGGGTAAAACTTGTGACTTTGGACACAGGTTAATAATGTTCCCTCCTTCTGAGAGTCCTGCAAGACTGGAAGCTGTTCCCTCTTAGACTTGTATGGATTTCTCTTCTTTATTTCACACTTGTTTACTCCACTGCAAAACTGAACTTCGATAATTGACAGTGTCTATTGTGTGCATATTAAACTTAAGCAAGCCACCAAGAGACCAATTATTTGGAGGCCTGAATCCAAGCAAGGCTGCGATCTTGGATTTTACTGATCTGGCTATATAAGTTATGGCTCAGAAGAAGAAGAAAGTTTCAAAGATGTTTTTACTAAAATGCAAAAAAGTCCAATAGCCCTTTGGGGAAAAAAAACACTTTTGGAAGAACCATGACCAGGATGAATGAGAAGTTCCATAGAAAAGAAGAAGAAGAAAGAAAGGAAAGAACCACTCAGTGTGTTGGCTTCAGGGGTTTATGGTCCAGTGTTGTCACCATCGATGGTACCTCTCTTGGTCCAACAGAGCTGAACAAGTTGTAAAGAAGTTAAGCAAGGTGTCTACGGAGATTCTTAATCATCCAGGTCATGGTTGTCCCAAAAGTGCTTATTTCCCAAAGGGCAATTGGACTTCCTTGATTTTCTTCTTGCTTCTGTTCCTAGAAGGTTATTCAGTTCAGGATGAATTTCCTGGATGGAAGAGAAATGAAAAACTTTATTTATTTGTTTGTTTGTCAAACAAGTATAAGTGCGAACATAAAGAAAAAGGAGGGAAGTAAATACAGATAAATGGGGACAGTAAGACAGGGACAGTAGGCATGCTGGTGCGCTTATGCACGTCCCCTTTAAGGACCTCTTAGGAATAGGGTGAGAAGGTCCACAGTAGACAGTTTGAGGTTGAAGCTGTGAGGGGTTGAGGCTGTAACAAAGGAGTCGGGTAGGGCATTCCAGGCAGTGACCACTGAAGTCATATTTTCTGCAATCGAGTTTGGAGCAGTTCACCTTGAGTTTGTATCGATTGTTTGTCCGTGTATTGTTGTGGTTGAGGCTGAAGAAGCCATTGACAGGCAAGACACTGTAGCAGACAATTTTGTGAAACTATGCTTAGATCAGACCGCAGGTGGTGCAGTTCTAGATTGAACTAGATTAATTGAACTGGGCTAAGAAAGTCCAGTTGCCTTTTGGGAAGCATCTTTGGGACAAGCCAAGCAAGGGCATTATCCCAATGCTTCTATATTCCCACCAACTATTTTGGTGATCCACCCTTCCATTATTTTCTCCTCTCAAATTCGAAAAAATAAATTCTTAGAATTGCTACCGTTGCTTGTACGGATCTTCTCTGAGGTGTCACCTTCCCTTTCAATCAGGTGCTGGGAAATCCCATGGCCAATGCCAACTCTGCTATGAACCCGGCAGGCAACCCCATGGCTTCTGGGATGACAGCCAGCAATCCTGGCATGAATTCCCCTCAGTTTGCTGGACAGCAGCCGCCCTTCTCAGCCAAGGCCAGCTCCAACCAGTCCTACATTCAACAAAGCATGTATGGACGGCCCAACTACCCCGGCAGTGGAGGCTTTGCAGGAAGGTAAGGCTGGAACAGAGGCTGCCCATTCCATGCTGGTTTAGAAGAGGCTTAGAGAAAAGGACATGATGGGAATTGAGTTGGGTTCACCAGGAACGTCCTTTTCTGTATTCATCAACAAAAACAGAGGGGGTGGAATTTAGGAAGGCAATTTTCAAAGACATCCACCATAAACCAGCAGGTGACATGGGTTTTTAAAGAGAGGTGTTGAAAAGTCTTCTTAAAGGCCTATGGATGGGGGAAATGCTAAAACAAAGTTCAGAGACATACAGTTCTTAGTAAAACTATTTAGCTGCTATTAAAGGGAAGAGAGGGGAAAGAAGGAAAGAAAGGGAAGGGAGGGGAGAGGAAAGGAAAGGAAACGGAAAGAAAGGGAAGGAAAAAGAGAGAAAGGGAAGGGAAGGGAAAGAAAGGAAAAGAAAAGAAAGGAAAAGAAAGAAAGGGAAAAGGGGGAAAGAGAAGACAAGGGGAGGGTTCAGAATTAAAACAAAATACCTCCAGAAAAATGAAATCAAAATACCTTCAGGAAAATGATTTGCACGTGACTCAAGTCAATCCAAGAAGGCATACAAGCTAAGGTAGAGATTTAATTAACCACTGAATGCACGATGCAACACCTAGATTTAAAAGTGACTAACATTTTGCTGAGCATCTGTTCGAAGGCTATTGATAGCTAATAAGCATTACAGCTTTGCTGCAGGAGAACAAATGTTGAACATGAGCCAGGCCAAACTCAAAACATCCCTTTTGCCCATGCCTTTAGAGAAAATCAGGTATAAATAATATTTAGAACCAAACTTCATGTGATATTATCATTTGCATAATTCAGGACCATCAAATGTGGAATTATTATTTTGTCACGCATGTGCTCCTGTAACTTGTCGGAAATAATGTGCAAGGTGATTTCCAGATTAGAACCTCTTTGCACGAATCTTCGTTCAACTCAAAGATGATTTAGTACAGCTGTGAGTTCAGCATTCTTCATCCTAATTCCAATCCTGTCTGCTGACACAAGGGAATAACAAAGACCCTTTTCCCCACCACTATAACTGTGGCAGTGCAGGAACTGGTGAAGTTGACTGGAATCTTCGCATCTTTAAGGACCGACAAGCCAAAAAAGATAATTTGTTGCACGTTTTTCCCAATGTTTTCCATAATCAATTGGGGGATTATCCAGAGAAGTCGAATGGGTTGGGGATTAAGTAAGAGCGTAAAGAAACACGAAGCCAATAAAGGGGAATTTTCAGGAGAGAGGTGGTTAGCAAGAGATAATGTACTCAGAATGAAATATGGACAGTTGTGGCTGCAAAATTAATAAGGAAAGCATACTGTCATTTCTTTGGAGCATCCGTCATTGTGCAAGAATGCATTTGTGATGAAACTGTATTGCTGATGTTCCCAGAACTCTGTAGTTGTCATGACAAGCACAGAGGCTCTGCTTTTCATGTTGAAATTCCCTGCATTGCTTTACTCCTGGCCCCAACTGCAAACTAAGAGAATAACAGAGTTGGAAGGGACCTTGGAGGTCTTCTAGTCCAACCCCCTGCTCAAGCAGGAGACCTATACCATGTTAGACAAATGGTTATCCAGTTTCTTCTTAAAAACTTTCAGTGTTGGAGCTTCACAACTTTTGGAAGCAAGTTGTTCCACTGCTTCATTGTTCTAACTGTCAGGAAATTCCTCCTTAGTTCTAGGTTGCTTCTCTCCTTGATTAGTTTCCATCCATTGCTTCCTCTCCTGCCTTCTGGTGCTTTGGAGAATAGCTTGACTCCCTCTTCTTTGTGGCAACCCCTCAAATACTGGAACATTGCTATCATGTCACCCCTAGTCCTTCTTTTCATTAAAGACATATCCAATTTCAGCCCATTCTTTATATGTTTTAGCCTCCAGTCCCCTAATCATCATTCTTGCTCTTCTCTGCACTCTTCTAGAATCTCAACATCTTTTTTACATCATGGTGACCAAAGATGGATGCAGTATTCCAACTGTGGTCTTACCAAAGCGTTATAAAGTGGTACTCACACTTCACACGATCTTGATTCTATCATATTCTGTCTTCTGGTTGCCTCCAGAAGTTGTGGCTGCTCCATCCCTGGAGGTTTTGAAGAAGAGATTGGACAACCTTTTTTTTTATTATTATTATTATTTTTTAATTACATTTATATGCGCCTTCTCCGGAGACTCAGGCGGCTTACAATTTTTGGGATGCAACCCAGTGTGCTCAGCAATAGCCTTCATTCCATTGTATATGCCTGCTTATTACTAAGCGGCATTTTTACAAAGTCAGCTAATTGCCCCCAACAATCTTGGGTCCTCAATTTACCTACCCCGAGAGGATGGAAGGCTGAGTCAACCTTGAGCCTGGTGGGATTCGAGCCTACAGCAGTTGTAGGCAGCTGGAACTTAAGTGCAGGCAATTAACAGCCTGAGCCACCAAGGCCCTTTTGTGGAAATGGTGTACATATGGCCTCCTGCTTGAGCAGGGGGCTGGACTAGAAGACCTCCAAGGTCCCTTCCAACTCTGTTATGCTGTTATATAATCTCCATAGTTTCCAGGAGACAGAAACAAACCTACTCTGAATTGAACTACCAATACCCTCCTCTCCAGGATATGTTCTCTTCATGCCTTACATGGGCAATGATTTATATGTTTCAGCCTCCAGTCCCCTAATCATATTTATTGCTCTTCTTTGCACCCTTTCCGGAGTCTCAACATCTTTTTTATATCACGGCGACCAGTATTGCTAAGTGTGCTCTTAGCAAGGCACTATAAAGTGGTACCAACACTTCACATGATCTTGATTTTGTTAATGCAGCCTGGGACCCTATTGGCGTTTTGGTGACTCAAACACCGATGTGTATAAATTTGATTTCTCTCCCTCAGCTATCCAGGAGGCCCTAATAACCCTGCAGGAATGGGGATGCCACCGCACACCCGACCTCCTGCTGATTTCACTCAACCAGCCGCCGCTGCAGCAGCAGCTGCCGTTGCTGCAGCTGCCGCCACTGCCACAGCTACAGCTACTGCAACAGTTGCTGCTCTGCAGGAAACCCAAAACAAAGACATGAATCAATACGGACCGGTAAGTGTGCCACTTCACGTCCATCGTGGAGGGTGGGGGTTTTCATTCTTGTGGTGTTTGGTTAGAAGTAGAGATCCTAGAGAGGGATTACGATGGTCTGAGCAGGTTAACGACGCCGAGCTTGTCAGCTGGAGAGCTGAAGTTCAAGACCCGAGCTCTGCACAACGGGTAAGTTCCCATCCTGCTCCAGCTCCTGCCCACCTAGCAACTTGAAAGCATGCAGACGCGAGTAGGTGAATAGGTACCCCTTCCGTGAGAAGGTAGAGGCATTCCATGCGCCCTTTGGAGTATAGCCATTCTGGCCACATGACTAGAGAAATTGTCTTCGGACAACACTGGTTCGTTGGCCAAGAAACATGAACATCGTGCCCTAGACTCGGACAAGACTGACGGGGGAAACATCTACTTTTAGAGATCATAGGGATCTTCAGAGTTACAAGGGCAGTGAAAATGATCATTTTTCACACTTAAGACCGTTGCAGCATCCCCCATGGTCACAGGATCAAAATTCAGACATTTGGAAACTGACTCACATTTCATGTCCCGTATGTCAATTCAAAAATATTTCTCTGGTCTTTTTGAGTTGTCAGCAGAAAGGGAGTGGGGAAAGCAATGCATACCTTAAATATTTTCACAGATAATTGCTAGGCGTCCGAAGCTTCTGGCATGCAAGATTATTACTGGAGAGCATGATTGATGACTCTTGGCTATGGATGTGTCCCATTGGAGAATATACATCCAGGGGGTGGGGGAAGACCAGGGTCAAGGATGAGATGAATGATGTGTCTCAGTGTCAGCTGCACCCAGGTAACGCCGACATGTTGACTCCTAATAAATGATTTTTTTTTTACTCTGGAGGAAAAAAAATCTGTTAGGGCTCCAACAATCCACCCCCATTCAAATCATGAGTCTCTAGCCGCATCTCTCAGAGTAAAAAAAATCATTTATTAGGAGTGAATATATCAGCATTACCTGGGTGCAGCTGACAGTGAGACACATCATTCATCTCACCCTTGACCCTAGTCTTCCCCCACTCCCTGGATGTATATTCTCCAATGGGACGCATCCACAGCCAAGAGTCATCAATCGTGCTCTCCAGTAATAATCTTGCGTGCCAGAAGCTTCGGCCGCCTAGCGATTATCTATGAAAAATGTTTAAGGTATGCATTACTCCCCCTGCTCCCTTTCTGCTGACAACTCTAAAAGACCAGAGAAATATTTTTGAGTTGACATCATGGTTACATGATCCCCTTCTACGACCTTCTGATGAGCAAAGCCAACAGGGAAAGGCAGATTCACTTAAGAACCGTGTTACCTAACTTAACAACTGCCATGGATTCAATTAAACAACTGTGGCAAGAAAGATCAAATGGGATAAAATTCACTTTACAAATGTTGCACTTAGTGACATAAATTTGGGGCTGACCACCTGTGTATTTTTGTTTCTAGACTAATGCAGGATACAATATAAGAATTTATTCTTTTATTTTGTAATAAATAAATTATTTTCACTCTATTTAATCTTATTCTAATTTTTTGACATTTAGAAATAGTATTAAGCGTCTATCACGGCTGGTAACTTTTTAAAAAATCATTGTGCCATTTTTTAAAAATTGTATTGCAACTCCATAAACTACAGCCCACTTAAAAATAGGTTCTATTTGTGTTTTTAAGCAACTTTATTTTTTATTTGGAACCTTAATACTTACTTACCCCTGCTTTTTAATGAATATCTTAAATCTCTCTGAATACACTGAATTTCATTGTCCGGATTTATGGCTATTATCTCCATCTGTGTTTTAATTCCTGCAAATTATTGATACTTAATGTTTTTTTTCTAACTTTGTATAGGGTTAATTGTATCTGTGAATAATAATGCAAAATAATCTGCTTTGAGACAAATTTGTTTTATTTTGTTCCTTTCATATTCATTCACTTATAATTATTTATCTGATTATAACCACTAGTAATTGCAAACAAGTTACTTATTAGAGGGCAGATAACTAGAAATAAGCTTATCTGCTATGTTCATGTGACTAATTAAACTTTGTAATTGGCCATTGCTCTCAATGTCAGCCAGTATGGTCTTGTGGTTAAGCCACCAGGCTAGAGACTGTGCGTTCTAATGTCACCATAAGCAGAAAGTTGGCTGGGTGACTTTGGGCCAATCACCAGGAGATTGTGAGTTCTAGTCCTGCCTTAGACGTGAAAGTAAGCTGGGTGACTTTGGGCCAATCACCAGGAGATTGTGAGTTCTAGTCCTGCCTTAGGAGTGAAAGTAAGCTGGGTGACTTTGGGCCAATCACCAGGAGATTGTGAGTTCTAGTCCTGCCTTAGGCATGAAAGTAAGCTGGGTGACTTTGGGCCAATCACCAGGAGATTGTGAGTTCTAGTCCTGCCTTAGGCGTGAAAGTAAGCTGGGTGACTTTGGGCCAATCACCAGGAGATTGTGAGTTCTAGTTCTGCCTTAGGCGTGAAAGTAAGCTGGGTGACTTTGAGCCAATCACCAGGAGATTGTGAGTTCTAGTCCCGCCAAAGAAAATAGGAAATTTAAGGGCGGGAAAGGGAACAGGGGGAGGGAGGGGGTATGAAATACAAGGAGGAAGAGAAAAAGAAAGAAAAGAGCCATTGACTTCCAACTTCCAACTCTTCCTAGCACAGGACAAGATAGCCTCAGCTTTTTGCTTTTGCACATTAATTCCCCCCCCCTTTTTCCCCCCCAGTAAGCTCAAAGAATTTGAAAGCATACAATAAATGCTGTAAATAAAAATGGTGACAATTCACAAAGATTACTAGGTGCAAATGGAAACACACACTATTTCCATAGCAAGGAAGATAAAGCAGGAATGGTTAAATTGTTTACTTTATTTAAAGAGGAAAAATATGTTCTTATTTGGATATCATTTCTGCTTGTGAAGGGGGAAAAAATGAAACTTTGATCTTGGTTTCGTTGATTAGAAAGATTTGGTGTTGTAGAAATGGATAGCTAGATAATAATGTGCAAAAGATTCTGTTGCATTTCTTTACTTTGTCCCATGGCCCTAGGAAAGACGAGCTCCTATGTTCTGTGTGGAAATTGCAAGGGGACGTAACTCCCGGGCCCACGGAAGTTAAGCAGGAGGGCTTTCATGACCGCCATTAAATCAAGGATGGCTTCTTTGTCTGTTGCCTTTTCAAATCCCAGTTAGCAATGATGGACCTCCAAAATGCAAAGAACCAGTCCTGAAACACAAAATGCGACAGAGCTGTGATTTCCCCATCCCGTACGGCTCCCCTTCCCCTTCGAAGTCCATGTCGCATTTTTATATCCTTTTTTTTTCTTCTTCTTCTTCTTCTTCTCCTTCTTCTGTTGAAGGTTTGTTCCTCTTTCCAGATGGGTCCGGCACAGCCTTACAACAGCCAGTTCATCAACCAGCCTGGCCCTCGTGGTCCCGCTTCCATGCCAGCCAACCTGAACCCGGCATCCATGGGGCCAAGCTTGACGCCTTCCAGTATGAGTGGGCCACCCATGGGCATGAGCCAGGCCAGACCTCCAGGGATGAGCCCTTTCACCCATGGGCAGAGGATGCCCCAGCAAGCTTATCCTGGCCCACGTCCCCAAGCGTTACCCATGCAGGGCATGAAGAGAACATATCCTGGAGAGGTGGGTATCGGGGGTTCAATTTGGAGTGGGTCTGCTCCCTTCTCCTACAAACTGTGGGGATTATATAACAGAATAACAGAGTTGGAAGGGACCTTGGAGGTCTTCTAGTCCAAGGGTCTTCAAACTTGACAACTTTAAGACTTATGGACTTCAACTCCCAGAATTCCTGGGTTAACATGACTGAAGGAGGAATTCTGAGAGTTGAAGTCCACAAGTCTTAAAGCTGTCAGGTCTGAAGACCCCTGTTCTAGTCGGAGCCTGCTGCTCAAGCAGGAGAGCGTATGTACACCATGTCAACAAAAGGCTGCCCAATCTCTTCTTCAAAACCTCCAGGGTTGGACCACCCACACCTTCTGGAGGCAACCAGGAGATAGAATAGAATAGAATCCAGATCATGTGAAGTGTGAGTACCAATTTATAATGCCTTGGTAAGACCACACTGTGTCCAGTTTTGGTCACCACAATGTAAAAAAGATGTTGAGACTCTAGAAAGAGAGCAGAGAAGAGCAAGAAAGAGGATTCGGTAATTGGAGGATAAAACATATGAAGAACAGGTGCTGGAATTGGGGATGTCTAGTTTGATGGTGACATGATAACAGTGTTCTGTGGGGTTGCCACAGAGAAGAGGGAGTCAAGCTATTCTCCAAAGCCCCTGAGGGCAGGATAAGAAGCAGTGGGTGGAAACTCATCAAGGAGAGAAGGAACTTAGAACTAAGGAGAAAATTTCTTACAGTGTGAACAATTAATCAGTGGAACGACTTGCCTCCAGAAGTTGTGAATGCTCCAACACTGGAGGTTTTTAAGAAGATATTGGATAACCATTCATCTGAAATGGTATAGGGCTTCCCGTCTGAGCAGGGGATTGGACTAGAAGACCTCCAAGGTCCCTTCCAACTCTGTTATTCTGTATTCCAAATTCTGAATGTGGGGTTGCTCTGTGCATACACACACACACATCCATGTAGTTTTCTTGACCACAGTGTAGAAATCTTTTTTTTTTTTGCCCACTCTGGTCAACCTTTCCTCATAGGTTTCCCATATAAGTATCAACCAAATTTACCAATGTTTAGCTTTTCTTGGTATCGGCTCCTAGATGGTGCAGATAGATAGATAGATAGATAGATGGATGGATGGATGGATGGATGGATGGATGGATGGACGGACAGACAGACAGACAGATAGATGCATACCATAGATAGATAGATGGATGATAGAGTGATAGAGATAAATGATAGATAGATACGATAGATACAATAGATAGATAGATAGATAGATAGATAGATAGATAGATAGATATAAGTATATGTATATACACATACACATACACATATACATGTTTGTTTTGGTCTCTTTCTTTCAACCAGCCAAATTATGGAAACCAGCAGTACGGACCAAATAACCAGTTTCCATCCCAGCCTGGCCAATATCCTGCCCCCAATGCTCCAAGACCCCTTACGTCGCCCAACTACCCAGCACAGAGAATGCCAAACCAGCAAAGCACGGGGCAGTATCCCACCCCAGCCGTTAACATGGGGCAATATTACAAGGTGAGGACCATTCCTCTTCATTTTTTGTACTCATTCATGGGAGTTCGTTTTTGCCATTGGGTAAGCTTTAATGGGGCTACTATGCCTAAGTGCTATTGCTACCTTCCTTCCTTCCTTCCTGAGGTTGACTCAGCCTTCTGTCTTTCCAAGGTCAGTAAAATGAGGACCCAGATTGTTGGGGGAAAGAGGCTGACTCTAAACAGCTTAGAGAGGGCTGTAAAACCACTTGTGAAGCAGTATAGAAGCCTAAGGGCTATGGCTATTGCTATTTCAGCATCCCCGTGATTGCATAATCAAAATCTGGACACTTGGCAACCCACTCACATTTACGACGGTCGTAGTGCCCCGGGGTCAAGTGATCCCGTCTGCAACCTTCCGGGGAAGCCAGAATCACTTCACAACCCAGGGGTGGGATGCAAATATTTTTACAACCGATTCTGTGGGCATAGCTGGATGGGAGTGGCTAGGTGAGTGTGGCCATGTGACTGGGTGGGTGTGGCTTTTTTTGTGCAGCAACCCCTCTGGGCTTCATTCTTTTTTTTTGGTCCTCCTGGGCCTCAGGGAAGCTCCTGGGGAGCATTTTGCTCACAGGAGGCTTCCCTGAGGCCCAGGAAGGCAAAAAAACAGACCACAAGGGGGCCGCGCAGCACACACACACACGGCGTGCCCCTTTTTGCCTCCTGGTCCTCAGAAACCTCCTGGGTGAAGCAGTAAGACGGTGAGGGGGATCCTGGCACAGCTGATTGTCAGAACAGCTGATCATCGGGAGGAAAAAAATACTGGTTTGGCTGAACCAGTAGCTGTTTTTTTACTACCGGTTCAGCCAAACTGTAGCATTTTTACTGCCAGCTCGCTCAAACCAGGCCAAACCGGTAGAATCCCACCACTGTCACAACTGTTTGACTAACCTAACAACAGCAGTGATTGGGCTCCATTGTTGGTCGAAAGTCAAGGGTTACCTTTTTTTTTTAGGGAATAAAATACATTTTGATATAAATCTTCCCATAGCATCAAAATGCTTTTATCCCAGGGAATTTGTGGCCGGAAGCCCCCGATGACCACCATGATAATTCTGTTTTCTTTCTCTTTCCAATGGCAACCTCCATTTTGCAGCCATCCAGGCCTCTTCCTGTAGCAAATTACCCTCACTCACCTGTTCCAGGAAATCCTACACCACCCATGACTCCCGGCAGCAATATGCCTCCCTACCTGTCTCCTAATCAAGATGTCAAGCCACCTTTCCCGCCGGACATTAAGCCAAATATCAATGCTCTGCCACCACCTCCAAGTAAGTACCGAACCTGGAAAGCCCTTGCCTGACCCTGCTTTTCCCCGCGTGCAAAGGATACTGGTCTGGTGGAAACATTGGAGCCAGAGGCGATGGCCTGTGGATGAAGCATCTTTCAGAAATGATCAGTGGGAGGGGCATTTCTGGGACTGAATCAGACAGAAAGATCAGAAAGATCAATGTACAACAAGTCATTTAGTGACTGCTCAAAGCTACAACAGCACTGGAGCTGGAGATTAAAACCTAGGAAGAATGGTTGCAGGAACTGGGTATGGCCAGTCTAGAGAAAAGTCAGACTAAGGGGGACATGAGAGCAGTAGTCCAGTATTTGAGGGGCTGCCACAAAGAAGAGAAGGGGTCAACTCATTTTCCAAAGAACCGGAAGACAGGACAAGAAGCAATGGTTGGAAACTAATCAAGGAGAGAAGCAACCTGGAACTGAGGAGAAACTTTGTGAGAGTGAGATCAGCCAACTTAACTGTTTGCCTTCAGAAGTTGTGGGTGCTCCATCACTGGAGGTTATTAAGAAGAGACTGGACAGTCACATATCTGAAATAGTATAAGTTCTCCTCTGGATGAGATTCAAAAATCCCAGCAACTTGTTCACTGCCTAGTTGCTGGGCGGGCGTGGCCTACCAAAACTTCTGGCAGGGCCACTTTTTGCCTTCCCCAGGGTCCGGAGGCTTCCCTCAGGCCTCTGGGAAGGCAAAAACCGCCTCCCCTGGGGTCTGAAGGCCCCCTGGAAGCCAGAAACAGGCCCGTTTCCAGACTTCCGGAAGGCCCATTTTTCACCCTCCCAGAGCCTCCTGCACTTACCTGCATCCAAAATGGGCCGCATGGAGACTCTCCTGGGAGGGGCAGGGTGGGGTGGATGGGGCCAGCCAGTTGGTTCAACTACCAGTTCGGCGAACCGGATATAAATTTAACATCCGGTTTCCCTGAACCGGTCCAAACCGGCAGAATCCCACCCCTGGTTCTCCTGCTTGAGCAGGGGACTGGACTAGAAGACCTGCAAGATCCCTTCCAGCTCCATTCTGATTCAAATAGGAAAGTCCACCATTAACTTTTCTCCCCCTCTTCGATCCCAGCCAGCCATAATGACGAGCTGCGCCTGACGTTCCCTGCGAGATGGGGTCGTCTTAGAGCCCTTCCGGTTGGAGCACAACCTGGCAGTCAGCAATCACGTCTTTCACCTGCGGCCGACCGTCCATCAGACCCTCATGTGGAGGTAGGATTGCAATGGGGTAGGGTGGGGTGGACGACCCGGGATGCCGGGCCAGAGGGCATCCCAAAGGCTCTTTCTTGAGCCAGCGGTGGATGGGAAGCCCACTCCCGTTTTGAAGCTAGGCAATTAGCCAGTGGAACAGTTTGCCACCAGAAGTTGTGGGTGCTTCATCACTGGAGGTTTTTAAGACGAGACTGGACAGTCCCTTGTCTGGAACAATATAGGATCTCTTGCTTGAGCAGGGGGCTGGACTAGAAGACCTTCAAAGTCCCTTCCAGCTCTGCCTTACGCATGTAACAAGCAGGTGCTAATAGCAATGCAAACACCTGCCTTCTCTGACAGATCAGACTTGGAGTTACAATTCAAGTGTTATCATCACGAAGACCGGCAAATGAACACGAACTGGCCAGCATCAGTCCAGGTCAGTGTCAACGCAACTCCACTCACCATCGAACGGGGCGACAACAAGACTTCGCATAAACCTCTGCACCTCAAACACGTTTGCCAGCCAGGAAGGAACACAATTCAAATCACTGTCACGGCATGCTGTTGTGTAAGTACCTAATGGCTCTGTTAATTCTGCAGTTTGGCTGTTTGGAAATAGCTTTAGATTAAGGAAACGTCTTACCAAGACTTCATATTCCTAGTATTCTTCACGGTGGTGGGATTCAAAAATTTTAACTACTGGTTCTGTGGGCATGGCTTGGTGGGCATGGTGTGGCTTGGTGGGCATGGCTTGGTGGGCATGGCTTGGTGGGCATGGCAGGGGAAGGATACCGCAGAATCTCCATTCCCACCCCAAACCAGGGGGAAGGTTACTGCAAAATCCTATTCCCTCCCCACCCCAATAACCTACTTTCCAGCTCCATTCTCCTGTGCAGGGCAACCAAGGAAGACCCAGCTGATCAGCTGGGACTCAATGGAAGGCAGAGGAGAAATGGGACGTGGCCAGTCAGAGGTGGCATTTGCCGGTTCTCCAAACTACTCAAAATTTCCGCTACCGGTTCTCCAGAACTGGTCAGAACCTGCTGAATACCACCTCTGATTCTTCACTAGTGTTTCACAGCTTGTAATGTTTCTTAAGTTCCATTTCTACTAAAGGCCAAACCAGGTTAGCTAATTTTTTTTCAAATTCAGTTTCTGTACCATGATAGACTGTCTAGAGAAACAGTCTGCAAACATATATGTACATGAAACATTATGCTGAGCTCAGCAAAACCTTTTTTTTCCCTGTGTTGTCTGTGTGCATATGTACAAATGCACACTCATGCTCACAGACTAGGACATAGGGCTGTATTTTAAGTAATGTTGCAACAGAAATTGTTAAGATATAAAGAAGAGGGGTGAAGCTATTCTCCAAAGCACCAGAAGGCAGGACAAGAAGCAATGGATAGAAACTAGTCAAGGAGAGAAGCAACTTAGAACTAAGGAGAAATTTCCTTACAGTGAGAACATTTATTCAGTGGAACGACTTGCCTCCAGAAATTATTGGTGCTCCAACACTGGAAGTTTATAGGATAGGATAGGATAGGATAGGATAGGATAGGATAGGATAGGATAGAATAGAATAGAATAGAATAGAATAGAATAGAATAGAATAGAATAGAATAGAATAGAATAGAATACTTTATTGGCCAAGTGTGATTGGACACACAAGGAATTTGTCTTGGTGTAAATATCTGAAAAGATATTGGACAATTATTTGTCTGAAATGGTGTAGGGTTTCCTGCCTAAGCAGGGGGGTTAGTCTAGAAGACCTCCAAGGTCTCCTTCCAACTCTATATTCAGAAACTGTAGGTAGAATCAGGCCAAATAGTATCCTTGGTAAATCCTGGGGGGCTTTTAGAGGGCACAGAATGGTTAATTGGTTAGTTTAGTATTACATTTTATGGTAATATCTAATATTCTTCAGGTTTCCTGTCTTGGAAGCCAAAGTGTCCTGTACCTATTTTGAGTTAAGGATTCAACCAGGTAATTAGGTACATACCACTAAGGGAAAAAGTTAGAAAAAAGTGCAGATCAATTGTTCATACTTCAAGAACACCTAATTCAGAACTCTTATGAAAATAACTGAATTGGGTCAAGGGCTCCATTTAAGACTCATGAATCCAGGGTTTATGGAATTAATATAACACAGCACAATATAATTTGCTATCTCACTGGCCTATTGAATCTGCCAGCCAATATCAGCAAAATATTCAGTATAAAAGTTGATCTGGAGCCTAGAATGAAAAGTTAAATCCACGGGTTCTCTCTAGACCACTGATTTATTTATTTTTTATTTTTCCTTTTCCCCCAGTCCCATTTGTTTGTTTTGCAGTTAGTACACCGACCTTCGGTCCGTTCTGTTCTTCAGGGCCTATTAAAGAAACGCCTGCTTCCCGCTGAACATTGTATCACCAAAAGTGAGTAGAACTTGTGTGTCGATTGGCCTGGGAAGCAGACAGTGAACTCCACCCAGTCCTGGGAAAGTTTCTGTGATGACCCGGGGTATGGCACAAAGACAGTACAGTCAAATAATAAGCAAGAGTCCCTTTATTAGCTCCAACTTTGCCCCCAGTGTCCTGGTTACCTTCTGGTCTGGAGAAAAACTCTCCCAGGAACAGCCTTTGGCTGCAGAGAATCAAGTCCAAAATGTGGTCAACAAAAACTGTAACTATAAGACCAATCAAGGCAAGAGGAGGTAATTAGTCCAGCAGGGCAAGAGAAGGAATTCCAGACATGAAGAAACAGCAGTAATTCAACCCAGTTGGAAGGATGCCAGGAATGAGGATAACCAAAGTCAACACAAGATAAACTCATATTTGTTCCCAGCAGCTGCTCCTCTCAGCTTGCATCTCTTTTAAACTCTCTTCCCAGGTGTGCCTAATGAAGGGAATCAGGGCCCTTTCCTCCCCCATAAGCCACGCAACCGACGTTGCTCTCTTCTCTGTTCCTCCCTGCGTGCCCTAGGATGAAGAGGGGTTGGCCTGGGTCTTCCTCTGAACTCCCTCTCCCTTGTTCTACCTCTTCCCTGCTCTGCCCAGCCGGACTTTGCCCTTCCCCAGTTTCTTCCACAGCCAATGAAGCCACTCTCCCTCTCCCTGTCAGCTGTTCGGATTCAGACTCCAACAGGGGCATGACAGTTTCTGTCAAGCCAAGGATGTGTATCGTACTGTTAAAACAGTCCTAAGTATGTGTTTTTTTATCACGGCAACCTGGTCTATCCAACTATGGAACGGAGCATCCTGCTTCCACTTTCGCCTTTCAGCCCCAATCCAGGAGCCTTTGCAGGCAATCGCTTTCATGACAAACCTATTTTTGTGTTAAATTTATACTTACCAACAAAGAAATAAAGGGAGACTAGTATAGATCTATTTCAAGCTATTTAGCTCACTCATCAGTTAGCCATACCCTTCTGAGATTCAAACACGGGCTACTTACATGTTAGATAGATATGTTATATTAACCTCTAAGCCACAGACTCTCCTCACTTTGTCAGCTATACCAGGGGAGAGATTAAGTGAAGGTTTTTCCCCCCTAAGTATTAATTCTATTATCATTCCCCCATTTTTTTTTCTTTTTTGCAACAGTCAAGAGAAATTTTAGCAGTGTGGCTGCCTCTTCGGGCAACGCACCTCTCAATGGGGAAGACGGTGTGGAGCAGACAGCCATCAAAGTCTCTCTTAAATGTCCCATCACATTCCGGCGGATCCAGCTTCCAGCAAGAGGTCACGATTGCAAGCACGTACAGGTGAGTGCCCCCTCCTGTCCTGTTCAGGGTGCAAATTTGTGTTTATTTGTTTAACAAATAAAGTCATCTAGCTAATTATTAACTACCAATAGTACTAATCAGTGGTGGGATTGGAATAACTTAACAACCGGTTCTTTTGGCTGGATAGGCGTGGCCAGTTGGTCATATGACTGGGTGAGTGGTGTCAAACCCAGCCCTGCCCCCTGGCCACTCTCCTCAAAGGTGGAAGGATTCAGCTGGTTGGGGCTAATCCCAACACTGGCTGGTCCTGCCCCGCCTGTTTTTCGGCCTGCTTTTTTGGGCCATTTTCAAGGCCATTTGGGGGCATTTTCAGGCTGTTTTTTGGGCTGTTTTCAGGGCATTTTCCAGCCATTTTGGACCAAAAACAGCCCAAAAATGCCCTGAAAATGGCTCCGCCCTTAAGCCAGCCTCTGAGGAAGTCAAGGACATTGCAGGTATGAAGAATCAGGATCATTCATTAAGTTCCCATTAAGCTGATATATTGCTCACACGTGTGCACAAGAATCTGGTCAACTAACAGTCAGCACTAAATTGGCGCTGGATTAGAATTCAAAGGGGGATGAACATGGATCGCTTGTGGCGATGTAAGGATTCCAAGCTGATTCCTCTCTTGACTCTGCCTCCCAGGCTGTGCTTGCCTTTGTATTGCAAAAATGCTAATTAATCTGATGCTGAAGTCCTTGTACCCAAAAGGCATTCAAATGACTGTCCCCAAAATCATCTTCAAAACCCTACTGAGCTTTCCCTGCCTTTTAGTTACTTTAAACCTGACTTCTCTTAGAAGTAAGTGGATTTTCTTTCCGGTTGCTTGACCTTCAACCTACCTGAGTTCCTATGGGGCTGTTTGATGGGAGTGATGCTTTGGCACTGTTAAAGCACTTGTAAGCCAGACAAGGAATAATGGATGGAAACTGATCAAGGAGAGATTCAACCTGGAAATAAGGAGAAATTTTCCGACAGTGAGAACAATCAACCTATGGAACAGAAGTTGCCTTCGGAAGTTGTGGGAGCTTCATCATTGGAAGCTTTCAAGAAGAGATTGGACTGCCATCTGTCAGAAATGGTGTAGGGTCTCCTGCTTGGGTGGGGGGTTGGACTAGATGGCCTACAAGGTCCCTTCCAACTCTGTCAATCTAATCTAAACAAAGAGTTCCACGTGCACATAACGTGGAATATTCTCCTCCCATATCCCCCCAAAAACCTGCCAGTATTCCTTGTGTGTATTTGAGTTTCGAGTCCCTCCACTCAGATGGAAGTCTTCTCTAGCTGGCATTGCAATTTTTCTTTTTCTTTTTTTTAAGGATATAACCTATGTTTCCCATCCCAAACCTTAGAACATGTTTTTCAACAGATATGTGCTTGAGAGAACAGCTTTCTCCTCTACAACTTTGTATCCTACTGCGGGGGTCCCCAACCCACAACCTGGCCCTGGCCCACGGCCCATTCAGAACCTGGCCATGCACAAGCGACAGATGAGCTCGTGCGCGCCTGCTACTCTCACGGAACTATTCTCCCTCCCCCTCCAACCAGTCCACAAAGCCAGAAAGGTTGGGGACCACTATCCTAGTGTCTTCAATGATTAAAACAATTAACTTTCGTGTCATGGTTTGAATCCCAGCCTGATGGCTTGTTGTTGTTGTTTTCTTCCTGGCGTGCATTTGATGGCGTGGCTTCTCTTCTTTATTCTCACCCATTGAGAGGGTCCTCTATGCAGCCACATCGTCGGTGTGCTTTGCAAGCCGCGCCCATCGTTTCATTAAGATTCCTCTGCTTTTTCTTCCACAGTGTTTTGATCTGGAATCCTACCTCCAGCTGAACTGCGAACGAGGCACCTGGAGATGCCCCGTATGCAAGTGAGTGGTAACATCAAAGACTGGTACTATCACAACAAAAACCAGAGGAATGCAAAGTTATGCTTCCATTTTGCGCCAGTGAAACCAGAGGTGTAACCAGTGGTGGGATTCAAAAAAGTTTACTACCATTTCTGTAGGCGTGGCTTGGTGGGTGTGGCAGGGAAAGGATACTGCAAAATCCCCATTCCCTCCCCACCCCACTAACCTGGTTTCCAGCTGCGTTCTCCTGTGCAGGGCAACCAAAGAAGACCCAGCCGATCAGCTGGGACTCAATGGGAGGCAGGGAATAGATGAAGTTGACGGGGCCAGTCAGAAGTGGGATTTGCTGGTTCTCTGAACTACTCAAAATTTCCATTACCGATTCTCCAGAACTGGTCAGAACCGGCTGAATACCACCTCTGGATGTGACACAATTAACCTAATAGTATTTTTTAAAAATGTGATCAATAAACTTTGCTGTAGACCTTTATTTTTTTATGATGATGATAAAGGGTCTGGAGGCTAAATCATATGGTTGAGGAAACTATGTCTCACCTATCAAAGGGAAGGTTTGAGGGGACATGATAACTGTCTTCCAATATTTGAGGGGGCTGTCACAGGGAAGAGAGGGTTGATTTATTCTCCAAAGCAGTGAGGGTAAGACAAGAAGTAATGGGTGGATGAGCATCAAAGAGAGATCCAACCTAGAACTAAGGAGAAATTTCCTGACAGTGAGAACAATTAACCAGTGGGGAAGTTTGTCTCCTGGAATTGGGAGTGCTCCATCACTGGGGGTTTTCAAAAACAGATAGGACAGCCATGTGACCTGAATAGTATAAGGACGCCTGCCTTGAGCAGGAGGCTGGACTAGAAGATCTTTGAGGTCCCTTCCAGCCCTGTGATTTCTATGTCCTAGGTTCTACATAGGCTTTGTTTCTTGAAACAATTCTTCCAAGTCAACTCGATTGTTACTGTTCACTTGGACATGCCCAAGTAATGAGATTCTCCTTATTTTCTTGGCAGATGCATAGAAGTGGTTTGCTGCTTTACTTATATCCCTTCAGAAACTTATATCACATGGCAAATGCAATGCAAGCACATAAATGAGTGTCCCGTTTTTCTCTTCCAGTAAAACAGCTCTGCTGGAGGGTCTGGAGGTAGATCAGTACATGTGGGGCATTTTGAATGCTATACAAAAGTAAGTGTATCTTTTAATGAGATTTTTTTTACAGACTATTTACGAAGTCTGCACTACTATTACTATTAATCTTCTCATCACTCCTTATCGCTCATCCCCTCCCACTTGTGACTGTATGACTGTAACTTTGTCGCTTGTATCCTTACAATTTATGTTGACTGTTTCCTAGTATGATTTGATTGCTTATTGCAATCAAGGGAGTCCCTGTTTTTCTACTTGCATTTTTTATGTCCTTTCCAACTGCTAGGTTGGCAAAAGCTGGGACAAGTAACGGGAGCTTACTCCATTACGTGGCGCTAGGGATTCGAATTGCCGAACTGCCGGCCTGTCTGATCGACAAGCTCAGCATCTTAGCCACCACATCCCTCTGATAATGACTTTAGTAACATCTAAAATGTATATGCTATATTGAGAGCTCTCAGTGTTATTGAACGTATTGTGTTTTCACAGCTCTGAGTTTGAAGAAGTCACAATTGACCCCACATGCAGCTGGAGACCTGTCCCAATCAAGTCAGACATTCACATCAAGGACGATCCAGATGGCATTCCTTCCAAAAGGTTCAAGACCATGAGTCCCAGCCAGATGATCATGCCTAATGTGATGGAGATGATTGCTGCCCTCGGTCCAGGTCCATCTCCCTACCCTTCAATCCCACCACCTCCCGGAGGAACCAACTCTAGTGAATACAGTAGCCAAGGTGAATATATGCAGTATGAACTAAGGGATGGAAGCAGTGGGATGGAAGTCTCTTATTATTGGAACTTTCCTAGAATCCTAGGCAATTCATGCCTCACTGTGTCATTGTTTCAGAGATCTTTTGTTCTCTAAACAGAGAAGCAGAATTATCACAGTTGGCAAGAAAACAGTGGGAACGAGAAGAACTTCTGACTTCCTGCTGGCTTCCCCATTGACTATTCTTGTGAACCATCAGAAATCTTCCTTCCTTACTCTCTCGCTCCCTTCCTCCCTCCCATCTTTTCTCCCTCCCTCCCTTTGCAATAGGATAGAAGTCTCTTAATTCTTGCAACTTTTAAAGAAGATGATGGGTTCATAGGGACCATATGCTCAAGTGGAGGCCCTTAGTAAATAACAACATGCTTCTGTGAATGTGGAGAGCTCATCTGCTGGTATGTCGGCTACTGCCAAAGACATGTACCAATAATGACTTATTTTTGGCCAACAACAGTCCAAG
Source organism: Naja naja (assembly GCA_009733165.1). NCBI lineage: Eukaryota > Metazoa > Chordata > Lepidosauria > Squamata > Elapidae > Naja > Naja naja. The sequence goes on from CM019151.1 coordinate 92,426,973, forward strand.
AAGGTGGATTCATTCTGGCAGTTTAAAGTTTGATCTAGACCAAGCTTCTTCAAACTTGGCAAGTTTAAGACCTGTGGACTTCAACTCCCAGAATTCCCGATCTAACACGACTAGAGGAGGAATTCTGAGAATTGAAGTCCACAAGTCTTAAAGCTGTCAAGTTTGAAGACCCTTGGTCTAGACACTGAAGAAGAAGAAGAATTGGGACCTGGGCCCATTGGTTTGATTTTGATTCCAACTTTACTGTTCTTACTATACTTTTCTTTACTGTTTAGGTAACAGTTACCAAGGCCACAGCAATTTTGATTTTCCCCACGGGAATCCCGGTGGGACGTCTATGAACGACTTCATGCATGGTCCCCAGTTGTCACACCCACCGGATATGACCAGCAACATGGCAGCGCTTGATAAACCCTTAAGTCATCCCATGCAGGAATCTGTAAGGATCTAACTTATTTACCTTGCTCATATGACCTTCTGTCCACAGGCAGCGTGCATAATTGGGAGTACGCAGTAAGCAAAGTAAAAGGAAACCTTAAAAAAAACCTGGGCATCAGGAAAAAGAAAAGAGAGTTCCTTAAAGATGTATGGCTTCCTCTTTGCAAGGCAATGCCTGGGAAATAAAGCAGAGATCAGATGTCCATGGAGATTCTCCATCATGTAGATCATGGTTGTCCCAAAAGTGCTTTTTCCAAAAGACAACAGGTCTTTCTTGGTTTCTTTTGCCTTGAAAACATTTCACTTCTCATCCAAGAAGCTGAAGCGAAGAAGCTTCTTGGATGAGAAGTGAAATATTTCCAAGGAAAAAGACCGAGAAAGTCCCATTGCCTTTGCACAACAATCTTGGGACTGAGATTAGATAACCAGCTCCTGTTTCTTCTGCCGTAGCCATCCACTTGGGAAGAGACTGGTCCATGCGTCTCCGTGGGCACCAGTGATGAATCTTGTGTGATGGAGCAATCACATAAATGCCACAACTTCCCTATTTTCATGAGGTGTCCTGAAAGAGGTGTTTTCTACAAGGATGTTATTAAGGTGCAGGACTAACATGGAGATGCAGCTTCTTGATAATCTTCAACCCCAGGGACAAATGCTATCTCTCATTTATTGTACTTTTACTTATTTATTACACCAACATATAATATATAAAGAGCCTGTGGGGGCATCTACATATTTTGACACAATGAACGACATGGCCAAATGGCCTTTTCAATATATCTGGAAGATAGATAGATAGATAGATAGATAGATAGATAGATAGATAGATAGATAGACAGACAGACAGACAGACAGACAGACAGACAGAGACATAGATAGAGACATAGATAGATAGAGACATAGGTAGTTAGGCAGGTATATCTTACAGGTATATTGGAAAGGCCATTTGGCCATGTTGTTCATTGTGTCAAAATATGACACAATATGCTGTGTAGGAACTAGGAAGGAAAGATCTTTTTCTTCTCCCAAGATTCAAATAGTGCCTCACAGACTAGTAAACAGACTAAGGGAAGCATTTTTCTTATGTTTTCTCTGCCATTTATGACAATGCCAATGTCATAACTGGAACCAGCCTTGATTCAGAAGGTGGAGTTTGAGCACTGCACATGCATGCACGAAGCAAGCTCCGAACCAGTAGGGAAAACCTTTCTGAAACACACCACTGCTTCCGAGGTGGGTAAAAAGAGGACCCAGATTGTTGGGGGCCAATATGCCAACTCTGTCAACTTCTGAGAGACAGCTGTAAAAGCATTGTGAAGCGGTATATATATATATATATATGTCTTAAGAGCCATTGTTATGCCTCGGTACGGCCACTCCCCAGTGGTCTCAGTGCCTTCTTGGTGATCTTCCCAAATGGTCAGGTTCGCCTGCTCACATCCAAAGTATGTGAAATGAAGGTCCTTTCAACCCAGCTTTTATTACATTAGGAGATATTTAACTTGGCTGCTTGAAGCCACATAAGAAGATCAAAATTGATACAAGGACACAATTCAAGTGGTTTGAGGACTGCAGTTGCTGTACTGCCTACAGTCCAGCAGTGGGATCCTACCTGTTCCACTACTGGTTCGGTGATTGTGTGTGCACGTGTGCGCAACATGTGTGCACCTAAAGCACGTGCACAGCTTTCCCCACACCAGCTGAGGCCTGCAGCGCCAATTATCTGAGAGGATAAAGAAGAGGAAAGTACGGAGGTGGGTAAGAGGGCTGATCCTGCACTTTTCCCTTCTTGCTCCTCTCAGCTGATCGTCGGAGGCTTTTTCTCACTACCAGTTCAGCTGAACCGGTAGCAACCGGGCCGAATTGGTAGCACACCGTCACTGCTACACTCCTCATCTGTTCCTCAGCTACAAGCATTTGCAGATTATTTGGTTTTTATATTAGAAGAACTTTTGAAAACAGGGCCAAAGTTGATAACAAGAATAGAGGAATATGGGAAAATGGCTGGATTAAAAATAAAAAAGGGACAACAAAAATAGTGGTGAAAAATAATACAGAGAAACAGAAAAAAGAACTGACAAAAACATAGATATTCAGATAGTTTAAAAAGTTAAATACTTAGGAATACAGTTAACAGCAAGATGTGGAACAATTAAAGAAGGTAACTATTACAAACTGAAACAGCAGATTAAAACAGAGATAGAAAAATATGCAACTTTCACTAACTGGAAGAGTAGCAGCGATTAAAATGAATATATTGCCCAAGATGATATATCTGTTTCAGACAATTCCGGTTAAGTTAGGAGAAACAATATTTTGCAGATATTAATAAAATGGTGTTGAAATATCTGTTCCTCAGCTACATAAAACTGCCTTCTATTGGACCTTGTACACTATTTGCCAAAATGCTATCGCATTTAAGGTTACGACATCACTCACTTCTCATAAAAGATAATTATTGATCTTCCTCAACAGTCCTTGGGGAATAGTAACCAAGATGTCCGTGTCTTTCTAGCCATGAACAAAACAATACATGGACAACAGATTCCATATTTCCTACTTTTCCCTGGCACATTATCAACTTTATTTTTTATTTTCCAAGTGCCACAGAGGTGCAACGAAAGCTCACGGGGCTATTTTGGGATTATGATCATCGCAAAGAATTGCGCTGAATGAAAAGAAGGGTTCAGGGGAAAAAATGCTATTTGCCTTTCTATGTCCCCAATATGTTCAGGTAGTTCCCGGCTTACAGCCATCTGTTTAGTGACTGTTAGAAGTTTGAATGGCACTGAAAAAGGTGAGTTACAACCGATCCTCGCACTTACAACCATTGAAAATAGGACTATTGATCAGCGGAATGACTTGCCTCCAGAAGTTGTAGGTGCTCCATTACTGGAGATTTTGAAGAAGAGATTGGACAGCCATTTGTCTGGAATAGGTCTAGGGTCTCCTGCCTGAGCAGGGGGTTGGACTAGATGATCTCCAAGACCTCCATTTCAGACAAAAGACCCGAGACACTGCAACTGTCATAAATATGAGCCAGTTGCCAAGTGTCTGAATTTTTATCATGTGACAACGGGGATGCTGCAATGTCCGTGTGAAAATCAGGCATTTTTTTCAGTGCCATTGAATGGTCCTTAAACCACCTATACTTGCATACATTTTGTTCCACTGATTTCCTAAATGGAGTCATCTGGAGTGGGACGTATTGCTACAAAACAAGAATTCTACTTCCCCCTTTCCTTAAATCAGTTCACTTTAAGGAATAAAGAGAGTGGAGTTGTGTATTTCATTTAAACCCTTGGGCCTGATACATCTCACACTCTTTGGCTGAATTCATCCCGCTTAGGTTCTGGCCACACACAAGAGATCCAACAACTTCTCACACCCAAAGTCGTATCTTGAGACCACCTTTTTCCATTCTTCCTCCATGCCATGATGACTCTTTTCTAGACCCTGGCATTCCAGGGGGGTTTCATAGCGTCACCCTTGAAATGGGTCTAGAATGCCAAATCATGCCTCAGATACTTTCAAACCCCTTTGGGTTTGGAGAATTTTCTTCTGGAAATGGCAGATGTGTCCAAAGTGAAATGTTTTCCAGGAAAAAAAAAACTACCCAAGAAATTCCAGTTGACTTTTGGAAGAGCCAAAGTTCTCCAGAAGTTTCTCCACCTCAAACTGGTGAGTTTGGAATGTCCCTACTTGTTGCAGTTCCTGTTGCCAAAACCAACCAGTTATCAAATCTAAAGGCAGGATTACGTTTTTTAATAAGAATGCATTTTGTGCATGGACTTAATTTTGTTTCTGAAATAAATGAACCCACCTTCCCAAAAAATATCCATTTGGGGGTTGCTTATTTTCAGATTCTCTTTATAGAACACTACAAGCTTAATGTTCAGCTGCCATGCTGAATGCACACATCCAGAAACCCAGAAAGAGGTAAATCCTTTTTCAAAAGGAAAATACACTTAACCCCTTTAAAGAGGGAAAGCCTGCCCTGGCTTGTGATTATTTAAGATCCACTTCCCCATAGGAGGTCTCTCCCAGAAGCCATTACTTTTAGCCTTTTCATAAATCAATGTCTCTTGGCTACGGGAAGGTGAAGCGGTCTGCAGTGCATGCCTTAATGCAATTGATTCTGAGGCTGGAAAATAGCACCGTCTGCAGGAAAAAAAATGAAATTGAGCTGATATTCAGCTTCATTTCACGCACTTTATAAAGACTGAGATTAACCAGGTACTAAAAAACGGGAGCAACTCGCCTCCTTCCTCCCTCCTTCCCCTCCCTTGCTTTCCTCTCTCCCCTTCCTTTCTTCTTCCCCTCCTTTCCTCCTCTCCTTCCTTCCTCTCCTTCCTCCCTTCTCCTCCTTCCTCTTCCTTCCCTCTCTCCTCCTTCCTTCCTCCCTCCTCTCCTTCCTTCCTCTCCTCCATTTCCTTTCCTCCCTCCCTCCCACTTTCCTTTCTTCTCCTTTGTCCCTTCACCTTTCCTTCCTTCCCTCCCTTTCCTTCTTCCTTCCCATGTTCCTCCTCCTCCCCCCCTTCCCTTCCTCCCCATCCCTCCCTCTCCTTCCTTCCTCTCTTTCCTTTCCTTTCCTTTCCTTCCTTCTGGCAATAGAAGGGGAAAATGCATTTCCCTTTATTCTGCAAACCAGATAGGAAAGAAAATAACAGGAATCTCTGCCCACCCCACTCTCCCTACTTCTCAAAACAGAAAAACATGCAAAGTTACTCTTTTTTCTTTACAAAAGTAAAATGCCAATTTTGCAAACTTTGGCTTGGCTCATTATTTTCCTGTCTCCCATCTCAAATGAGGGAGATGTCCTGGTTCATCTGTGTACTATCTGAGGATCCAATTGCAAATGTTAGCATATCACCGTGAACATTTGGGGCAGGGAGGTGGGCTTGGGCATTTGTAGAAGACAGAAGTTCTACCTTAGGCCTCAGCCACCTCGTGGCTTTACAAAGTCTTCACTGACTTGCATCTCACCATGGCACAAACATGTCCCAATAACATCTCTTTGCCAACATCTCTTTGTGGTGTTTGTTGTCTTCATCTGGCCCTTTGATCTCGACCACCTCAAAAGGGGTATGTTCTCTGTTCTTCTAACCCAACCAAGGGCAACCTCAATCAACTAAGTTTGGTTAGTCATTATCTTTGAAAGAAATCAGGTCAGGCACTGCTAAGAGATGCAGAAAAGATATTGATGATGGAGATACCCAGTTTCACACTGGTGATTCCTGCCAACTGGGGCAGGAGGATGGGAGGACGAACACGCAACTTAGCAGTGGGAGAAGGCCCATATATTTTCTAGAGTCCCTTGAATAGTGTTGTGTCAATCATGATGGTTTGTTTTATATTACGATGGCTGGGTTGACAATACAGGATGCTTCAGGTTTTAGGGATGTGCTCTTAATTTGGCTGGAATCTGCCTCATTGAATAAATGAGGAAGGCTGAATGGCAGCTACTGACTACCATGATTTTAAAAGGAAAGAAAAACTACATTGGTCTTCAAAGAGTAGAACGCCAGCCTAAGTGAGAGCACAAATGATTTCCTTCTAGATGTCTAAAGTTGAAAACAATTCAGCTGATTGAAATATGGTGTGCTGTGACTACATACATGAAAACAGTTCATATACAATATAGGGGAAGTCTATATGTTCCATGAAGTTTGTGCACTTCCTTTTGTGTCCTTATGTTTGTGTGTGGGGTTTGCAACTATGTATACAGCTGAGTTTAAAAGACATCTCTTTTTTAATTCACATATAATTTTCATACATATAAAGCTTTGGTAAGGCCATATTTGGAATACTACACCCAGTTTTGGTCACCCCAATATAAAAAGAGGTTGAGACTCTGGAAAGGGTGCAGTAAAGAGCAACAGAACATCTGAAGAATGGTTGCAGGAATTGGGGTATGTCTAAGCTTAATGAAAAGAAGGACTAGGGGCAACATGATAGCTGTCTTCCAATATTTGAAGAAGGAGGAGTCAACCTATTCTCCAAAAACCTGAAGGCTGGACAAGAAACAATAGTTGGAAGCTAACCAAGAAGAGAAGCAACCTAGAACTAAGGAGAAATTTCCTGACAGTGAGGACAATTGGCCAGTGGAACAACTTGCCTTCAGAAGTTGTGGGAGCTCCAACATGGAAGGCTTTTAAGAATAGACTGGACAGCCATTTGTCTGAAATAATATAGGGTTTCCAGCTTGAGAGGGAGTTGGACTAGAAGACCTCCAGGGTCCCTTTCAATTCAGTTATTCTTCAGTTGTTATAGTCTGCAATGAAGGGAGGCCTGTGTAAAAAGAGAGTCCGTCAACAAACAAACAAACAATGCAGAATAGTAAGAACAATTGGAGGGATTTTTTTTAAATGGGCGAAATACTAATTTTCTCATTTCTTTTTGTTCCTTGCACCATGCAACTAAGCTATCAAGAGCTGATGCTCTGATGCATATTTGTTTAGTTGGAAAGTATTTTGCCCAAAAGAAAAAAGTTGTACTCGATTTATTAGAATTCATACCAGAAAAGTTAAAGAAGTCAACAGACTAGAGAGTTAACTAGAAGTTAACATACTAGAAAAATTAAATGTTTATGGAGATTTTCAGTCATCCAGGTCATGGTTGTCCCAAAGGTGCTATTTCCAAAAGGCAGCTGGACTTTGTTTTTCCTTGAAGGAGTTTCACTTCTCACCCAAGAAGCTTCTTCAGTTCTTATTCACTCGGTTCAGTGAGAACTGAAGAAGCTTCTTGGATGAGAAGCGAAACGCCTTCCAGGAAAAACGAAGTCCAGTTGCCTCTTGAAAAAAATATCTTTTGGACTAGAAAAACTAAAGACATTTCAACTTTCCCAATTACAGAGAATTTTCAAGGCATCAAGTTGGACAATAGAACCATCATTTCTTATTCCAAGCATTGTTCTAAAATTTGTGTTTTGAATGCCGGGGGTTCAGACGAGCGCCCAAATGGGTTTTTTCCTGGATGATGATGGTTTGTAGCAATGATGGTTTATGAAACAATCCCTCCCCTTCCCCCCTCCCCGCGCACCATGCTCTCCCCATCTTCTGGCTTGCCACCTCATCTCCTCATGTCTCTCTCCTGCTTCTTTCCTCCTTCTGCAGATCCCTCATGCTGGCAACACTGATCAATCCCATAGCTCCATGCCTCAAGGTTTGCACGTCCCTCATCCCAGCAGCCAGTCAGGGCAGCCATTACATCACAGTGGTCCCCCGACTCAGCCGTCCCGGCAGCCGACCCAGGCCGCTTCTAGCAACCATCCTCACAGCGACCTGGCCTTTAACCCCTCAGCCGCTTTAGAAGCTCCACCTGGTGGGCAGGGAACATCTGACATGCCGGAACCTTCGCTGGATGTAAGTCTGTGTCATTCTGTCATCTGCTTCCCTTCACGGCGCATTCGAGGTCAGAAAAAGCGGGAGGAAGGGTACCTCTTCCATCAGAGGGGTCTCCAACTTTGTGGACTTCAGTTCCCAGAATTCCTCAGCCAGCTATGCTAGGCATCAACTTGTAAAACATTCCTATGCCAGTTTCCAAGTTGCCATAAGAAAGAGGGAGGGAAAAACCTGAAGGAGCATATGGCAAATGAACTCAGAAGCACATTCCAACCTTCTCTCACAAAGATTGTAACTGAGGCTACCAGGTATTTTGGCCCGAAAATCCTCTATTGGAGTATGTGACTGAGGACACCCAGCTCATGAATGTGTCCCGTTGGACAATCTGAATTATGATACACCCAAGGGGGTGGGGTTGGGGGGAAAACAGGGTCATAGGTGATTGTAAATTACGTATCTCAAGAGTCGGCTTCATACAGGTCATGCCAGCATGTCTCTCCTAATAAATCCTTTGACGTTTTTTGAAGTTTGGCTCGAGGCTCATGATTTAATTAGGTGGATCACTGGAATTCTGACACTAGGTCAGCTATGAGCCGCGGTGGCGCAGTGGCTAAAGTGCAGCAGGCTACTTCTGCAGACTGCCAGCTGCCTGCAATGTGGCAGTTCGAATCTCACCAGGCTCATGGTTGACTCAGGCTTCCATCCTTCTGAGGTGGGTAAAATGAAGACCCAGATTGTTAAGAGCAAGAGGCTGACTCTGTAAACTACTTAGAGGGTTGTAAACCTCTGTGAAGTGGGATATACGTCTAAGTGCTATTGCTATGCTGGCTGAAGAATTCTGGGAATTGAAGTCCTCCGGTCATAAAGTTGCCAAGGTTGGATAGCCCTGGCTTACATAGTCTACGCCACATATTGTTTAGGAGTTAGCTGGGGCATGCCCAGTCTGTTTGGGTTGATTTATGGTCCCATCGACTGACAGAAAATATCTGTTAAATATTGTTAAAACAATCTTATCAGTGCATAGGCAATGGAGAACTGGACTGGGAAGTTAAGAAGAGCTGATATGCATGAAATTCAAATCCATTCTCTGCTTGCTCCTTATTTCCTCTCTGGCAATAAACTTCAGGGACAAGACCTCAGGCCAATGGAAACTGTGGCTTGTTATAAAATGTTTGATTGATTAGTAGGTGTAAAAGATAACTTCTTGATAACATCTGTGGATAACATCATTCATCCAGGTCACCGTTGTCCCATAAGTGCTCTTCCAAAAGGCGACTGGACTTTCTTGGGGTTTTTTTCCTTGAAAACCTGAAGAAGCTTCTTGGATGAGAAGCAAAATATTTTCGAGGGGGAAAAAATCAAGAAAGTCCAGTTGCCTTTTGGAAAAGCACCTTTGGGTTAATGTGATGTTGTTAACATTCTTCTGTTCTTAGAGGAGCTTATTTTGATAGAACGTGAATCTGATTTTTGGACTATTTCTCCTCTACCCCCAGCCCTTTTCTCCAGGCCTAACATATTCAGAATGGCCTCCTGTCCTCTACAGAGGCATTTTGAGGTCCATAACACAGTTCTTCTTCTTTAAACCTTAGTGCAGATAGAGTAGCTCAACTCTTGTTGCCTATATGAACATATTCATGTAGCTTTCTTGATAACAGTATGGAAATTGTTTAATGTTGTCTTATTTCAGGATGTTTTCACTGCTTCCAAAATCTACCTGCTAGCCCTGAAGTTAATCAGCTCAGCTTGTAAAGCTTCACCAAAGTCACAATTTTTTTATCTAAATTTCAAACTAAGGAATTAGAATGGCAGAATGGCAAAAAGCCACCAAGGTTAAGCCTTTGTTCATTTTGTTGACTAACTCTTTCTAACACAGCCCATAGCAAAAGAATGTAAGGCAGCCACACTTGTTTGAAAAAAGAAAAACTTCTGTGCACACCACCAATTGTTCAAAGGATGAGGGACTGGACATTAAAGAGACGTGAACTAGGACACAAGGCTGGTCTGGCTGTAAATTCACCCTATTGATCTTAAGGGGATGTGGTAGCTCAGCGGTTAAAGATGCTGAAAGCTGGACAGCTTGAGTTTGAGACCTGTATGCTGCATGATGGGGTAAGCTCCCGTTCCTTGCTCCAGCTCCTGTCCACCTAGCAGTTCGAAAGCATGCAAATGCGAGTAGCCAAATAACCACGGGTCTTGGGACAACGCTGGCTCCCTCGGCGAGGAAGCAGAGAGGAACACCACGCCACTGGAGTTGGAGTTGACTGGACAGGGAAAACCTTTACCTCTTTATTGAGGTAAAGAGCCTTGGTGGTTCAGGGTGTTAAATGCCTAGCACTTAGTTCCAGCTGCCTGCAATTACTGCAGGCTCGAATCCCACCAGGCTCAAGGTTGACTCAGCCTTCCATCCTCTCGGGGTAGGTAAACTGAGGACCCAAGATTGTTGGCGGCAATAAGCTGACTTTGTAAAAATGCCGCTTAGTAATAAGCAGGCATATACAATGGAAGGAAGGCTATTGCTGAGCGCATAGGGTTGAGCTCCAAAAATTGTAAGCCGCCCTGAGTCTCCGGAGAAGGGCGGCATATAAATGTAATTAAATAAAAAAATAATAAAAATCTTAAGGATTGATTTGGCTGATCTGGCAAGTTAGGTGGCTGATTCCCTCTGCCTTCACCACTCCATGTGTGTCCTTCCTGAAACTACATGCTCAGATCACCCCAGATAGATCAAGGAAATGCAAGAAACTGCAGTCCCCTGCTAGAATTTCCAAAATCCATTTATAGGACACTTGATGTATTGTAGAGCTAATTGACCACCTGGGTGTCAAACATCTGTACTTTAGACTTAGAAATATTCTTCCTTTTTGACTCGATGCTCCTGCAGCGAGTATATTTAATGTTGTGTAATGTTTGCTATGTCCAGCTAGGTGGCAGCATCTAGTTAACTTTAGATCAGACTGGTCAGTTTTCTTTCAGGCTGGTCTGAAAAAAACAATGTTAAGGCTCTTTCCGTCCTCAAGATAAAAAGCCCTGGGAAACTGCAGAACTACCAGCTAGGAGACTGGGAGAAAGACATCGTGAACAAAAGGCAATGTAGTGTTCAAAGCAATTACACAGACATGTTCATAAAGTTACTAAGAGTTAAATTAACTCTAAGGAGGCTTTACTGTTTGTCTGTGCTTGCTAAGATACAGTCATCTAACGATTTTGTCACTCATCCTTGTGATGAGCTGGGGCAAAGTGATTTGTAAGCAAAGAGTGTGAATGGTTTTTTTTCATAAATAAGAAAGTTAGCCAAGGAGTTACAAAAAAGCTAACATGCAAGACTTTTTGGGGGGGGGACGGGACGAAATAATTCAGAAATGTGGATGGAAGCACCCAAGTAGGTAAACCCCAACTTTTTCAGTTCACATCTGTGCATTCAGATAAGATTGTTCAAACTCTCCAAACTGTGACAAATATCTGTGGCATTTGGAAACGAAAAAGGTGGGATGTAATTTTATATTTCTTGATGCTGACAAAATCAAAAGTCTTAACAATGTTTTCATTCGTTTCACCTAATTCCAGAGTGTGGAATGTCCTGAATAAATGGCTAAAGAAGCTGCATGATATTAGTTAATTCGACAGCACTGTTCAGTTTTATTTGTTCTGTTAATTGATCAACTGTTGCAAAATTGAATTATTTTAAGGCTTTCCCTCACTAAATTTTGAGTTGAAACATGCTTGAACACAACTAGGAAAGGACGTTGGCTTTAAGAAAACATTAGTAGAAATATTTTATACATATATGTGTGTGTGTGTGTTGCCTGGGCGTGTAACTGTATTGGCTGGCAATTTGATGACTGCATTGAAAAAATGCTGATGGCCACTTCTAAACATTTTTGACTGCCACTTGGTCTATCAAGCAAATTTATTTTTGACACTGGCCAACTTATGGGTGGATTAATCCTAGTTGGAGACGAGGGCATACCTAAAAGGCATGTCTTAGAACAGGCGAATAGAAGTCTTAGTGAAACTTCAGCCATCTGTTTTATGGAGAGAAGGAAGTAAATATACAAAAGGTCAAATTATGTGGTTGTATCCAAGAGACAAAGATGCTCAAAGAGTCATTTCTGGTTGGCTTCCGTCAATGAAGGTACCACAGCAGGTCAACGTTCTGTTGTCGTTTAGTCACATTGAGAGTCTCTGTCGATGCTTTAGAAGTTGCCTCTTCCAACCAACATGGGGCCATGGATGCCTGCACGCTTGACAAGAGCTTCACTACCTGTCTTCTTTTTCTGTTGTAGCTACTTCCCGAGCTCACAAACCCTGATGAGTTACTTTCCTACTTGGATCCTCCTGACTTACCAAGCAATAGCAACGATGACCTTCTCTCTCTTTTTGAGAACAACTGAAGCCTTCTGCATTTCACTCCCAACACACCTTCCTCCCGTTCGACACATCCATAGCTTCACAGCGAGGGATCTCGAGTAACTCTTTTCCATGAGGACAAGCTCACTGCTCGAGCGTACAGCAGCACACACTCCTTCCTGTCTTCACCTCGGACCTGCTTGAGTCCCAAGTTTGGGCCGTGGCGGTGGAGAGAAGCAAGAGGACAATCCGCGGTTGACCTCTTAGACTGCCTGGCCACATTGCAGACCGTTTGTACAGCTGTGGAAAAACCTCACTCTTCCGGCTGGTTCTGCAGACCGAAAGAGTGGATGACTTTTGGGATATCTCTCAAGGAATATCCCAGCCACTCTCAGCAAGGAAAGAAAGAAAAGGGCAGCAGGTCCATCCTTGACCAGTTTCAGAGTGTCTTTCCAACTGGTGTTCTTCCATGCATTTACTTCCTTTGGCTGTAATGTCTGTTCCACTCGGTCCTCTCCAAGTTATGCAGATTCCAGTCTATCTGCCAGACGAAATAAGGACAACGGTTGGCAGCACAGTTCAGACTCGGAACTCGAAAATACCAAAAAGCACAAAGAAACCAGTCATGTCACAAGTAGGGTACACATACAACACGTGTCAGAGGGAGACATCAGACAGTGGGGCTTCCTCACCCACCCCCATGGTCCTGTGAAATCTCCAGGTTGTGGCAAGCATGGGTTTTTTTTTAGTAGTCAATTGTAGCATCTTTGATTTGATTTAATCACTCTTGTGGGCAGAACAACTCTTTCCCTTTACACAACATGTTGCAGTCGGACTTCCCGTGTGTTTTTCAACAAACATTTTCTCTCCATTGACTGTCTTTTGGGTAATAGAACGGCCAGTCCCTTGGGGAAAAAAAGGAAAAAGGAAAAAAATGGGAGAAAGACAAGAACCTTGCACAGGAAGTAAGAAAACCCTGCAAAATATTATTAGCTGTGAGAACGTTCTCTTTTCTTTACTCGGGCGGTTAGAAAATTGCTCCGTTCCTACAGGAAAGTGGAAGGGACAAGAGGAAAAAAAGACCCCCTTGCAAAACGAGGGAAGGGGTTCAAACTCAAGATGGCCACCATAACCAGGTGATCAAAACTCTACCCCTTTTTAACCTGCAGGGTGCAGAATGGGACAACTCTCCGTGGCCAACTAAATGTAAGGCATCCAGAAAGTATCCATGATATCAATCACTCCGAGACATATTCTCTCCAATTGATTTATTAGGAACAGATCTGGTACATCTAAGGCATTTCCCAAAGTGAAAGAATTTTCGGGCGCTACACAGAATCCACCTTTTTCTCCTCCCACTTCTACACTTCATAAATCTCGAGAACCAATTAACTGCAACTGGAATTTCGTAGTACAACATACAGAATAACCTTGAACTTGTCAACTCCTCCACCCCCCTTCCCATTATGTTGGCAGCTGAATTTCAAAGCTGACATTCACCATAGGACAAGTCATTGTGGGACAATTCTATAGTTCAATTTAAATATTTAAAATAATTTAAATATTATTTTAATTTCTGTCATTCATGTTTCATTTTGTCCTTCCTTTGGCACCCTTTCTTTAATGATTCTACTCCACCATTTGATATTAGTGTACTCTCTTCTTCTATTAGTTAATTCCTGCAGCGAATTGTCCGGCAGTGAGTTGGCCACGAGGAGCTGTCCTAGACCCTACAGAGTTGGAGGTGGTGTAAGGTTTTTTTTTCCATCACGTCACAGCTAAAATCTTGACTGTTTTGACTGACCAGGTATCCCTTCCCACTTCATCCAAACCAAGGGAGGAGAAACTCGTTTGAGGAATTGAAATGCGTTTATATGAAGAGAAACACCAAATAACCCTAAGTGCTTGTCTTGGGTTTTCCAGGCTGTGTTGTGACTCATCCTTTTGTTCTTGAGTTTTATCATTTCACCTGCCAGCACTTCTCCCTCTTCTTTTTTTTCTTTCTTTTTCATTTTCTTTTTTTTTTTAAATGTAAATTTCCAAGGATGTTGGGCACGGGGGGGAAAATTAAGTCATTCTGGTGCAATTTTCCTGCCAATTCCCATGCCGAATGCTTCACTGGTATTTGTGATTCTCCCTCGGTTGCTTCCTTCCTGCATGAGCTTCCGGTCACTTCTGAGCCCACTCTCGTGCTGTCGTCCTCTTTTTATAAATTATGTACAGTAAACTGTGTGTTTTAAAAAGTGCATGTGTGCCAACTCTGCTCTGTCGCAGGCCAACATCTGTTTCAACATCTGCCTTCTGTGTACAGATATTGCTTTTCTTCCTTCCTTCCTTCATCTATTTCCTTCATCCCTTCTTCTCCTCTCCTCTCCCTAACTTTTGTTTCAACATTCTGTGTACAGATATTGCTTTTTCTTTTCCTTCCTTTTCTTCCTTTTTCTTTTCTTCCTTTTTTCCTTCCTCTTTCCATCTTTTCCTTCCTTCCTCTAACTCCTTCCTTCCTTCCTTTCTTGCTCAGTCTCCTTTTATCCTTTCCCTTGCCATAGGCTAAATAAATAAATCTACTTTTTCTTCCTTCCTCTAATTTCTTCCTACCTCTCCTCCTCTCCTTTCTTTAACTCCTTCCTTCCTTCCTTCCTTCCTTCCTTCCTTCCTTCCTTCCTTCCTTCCTTCCTAAAAAATTACAATTGCTCCCTTCCCTGTCCAGAATCAAATCAAATATTTCTATATTTGATTTCAACAGTAGGCTGTCAGATTTAGGCCAGAGGTTCTCTGGCTTGTTGGTTTCTATGTGTAAGTTCCATCATCATCATCTTACCAATGAATGGCATGATAAAATAAAAACTCTGCATCCATGCTGCATTTGTTCTCTCCGCTGAAGTCATGCTTGAAAATTCTTGGAGCATTTGTTCTACTGCCACTGCTGTACATGCATTTTGAGATATATATGCATATAGATATCTATATATCTCTCCTTATAGATATATATATATATATATAGATATGCGCTAACCCACAGCATCTTGCTGTAGCTAAACAGGAATTGGCAGTTTTAGTTCCTTTATTCTTTTCTAGCAGAAGTGTTGACTTTTTACGAATATTTTACGTAGACCTGTCCTTACGTTTTACTTTTGCTCCAGTTCTCTCTCTTTTTTAAAGAAAAAAAGTGCTGTTCATTATGCAAAATCAAATATTTTAAGAATCGATATTGTAAATATATTTTGTGAATATTTTAGCCTTGTCATTGATTATAAAAACCCTTTTTACATGTGTTTTTAAAATGCATAGTCTGGGAGGGGAGAGGAAACTGCCTTTTTTTTTGCTTGCTTTCTTCCCTCCATCCCCAGCTAAATGTTCTTGAACTAAGGGAGCATTTAATTCTCTTTTTTGTTATAAATTGGCCCCTATCAGTTTGCAAATCCATATCATCCATCAGCCCCATGTGCTAAGGGGCCACGCACCCACAAAAGAGCAAGAATTATGACTGTCATGACATAGATCACCTTTTTTATTAAAAAAAAGATCCTTGTTTAAATACACCTGAGAATTATCCTTTATCCACACCTAGGAGAGAAGAAAAGGGGTGCAGGATAAACCATGAGATCTGTTATACATTACAGTGCTTGGAGCTGTAGATGACAAACCATGAGGACAGAAGATAGAAGTGTAGGAAGTGTTTCTTTTTTTAATACATTTCCCTAGATTTATCCATTCTTATTTGTGATCACTGAACATCTGGCACAGCTATGTCTGGTTGCCCACAACAAGCTTAGTAAAATAAAAATGCCATTTTTTCATGTCTGTCAACTGAGTGTCTTCAGCTTAACAGATGCAATTTGTTGAAGCCCGATCTTAAGCCATAGACTGTGTTGTGTATAATTCTGCAAAATGGCCCCTTTATTATTAAAGCACATATCTGTTCCAACAAGTACTTGAATCCATTTTTCCCCCTCTTGCTTTTCCATGTAACTGGAAACCAAATTATTTTCAAAGCAGGGAAGGTTTGGCTCATAGGGATCTAGATAGAAGGTTCTAAAAAGTCACTTTTTGATAGGAGGGAAAACATCTACAACCGAGGCTATTGTGGGTATGAGGCTTCCCCTTATTTGAAGATTTATCTCAAATAACAGGCATTAAATCTGCATTGTGGGCAGGGGTAGATGAGGTATCTTCAGTAGTGGGATTCAAATAATGTAACTATCGGTCCTCTGTCCTTATGATTTCTTCCAACAACCAGTTCACCAAACTGCTCAGGAAGTTAACAACCGGTTCCCCCAAACTGGTGCGAACTGGCTGAATCCCACCACTGGGTATGTTGCTCTGATCTGCAAAAGGAGAAGTATATTTATTGAACGCGGAATCTCTGCAGCTAAATTGATGAATAGGGTACGGATTTGATCGCAAGAGCGTGCTTTGCAAAAAAAATCAGCCTAGGAAGCCCTGCACTTACACACACAAACACACAAACACAAACACACCAATAAACACAAAGGATTCATCAGCATATTGTATTGCTTTAGGCCAGGGAAGGGAAAAAAATAATAATAAAACTACACTGCCATCCTGTTAAAATACAGAGAATTTCTGCTAAACAGCACGGAGTTCAGTCCTTAAAAGTCTGTCCTGTTACATTTAGTGCAACTTACTTTGAAGAAATATAAGTTATGGCCTTAATGAGGGTTTTTTTTTGGTGTTGAAAAGCAAATTTATATCGTGTTTTGGGTTTCCCCCTCCAACAATTGGTTGCTTTAGGAGCATTTTGTTTTGAGTTTTTTAAATTTTAAATTTTCCCAATAGTTGGAAAGGCCTACACAAAGATTTATAGTTCTACTGCCAAGGGATTGTTATTATTGTTGTTATTGTTATCATAGGATGATACACACACACACACACACACACACACAAATGTTTGCAGTGGAGACTCCAAGGGGCATCTGTACATATGTAAATGGAAAATAGAGACATGTTAACAGAAATGCATTCATTTTCCTTGGATTGTGTATTGTTTTTATTTTACAGGAAAAACAAAATAAAGCTTGAAGACCCATCTTATGTGGAAAATGAATCCTGTTTGTTAGCGTTTGTGAAGTCTCCACCTTTGTTTCATTTCTTGTAATATACTCAATCTTTTGTGGGAAAGAAAATTGCATTTGTTTTGTTTTGTTTTGTTTTACCTTCATGTAATAATTAGCTTAAGTGTATTAGTCTTTATCACCTGTGTATTTTTAGGGTGCTACAAAAAATAAATAAATGAAGAAAATAAGGGGATTAAATAATAATAATAATAATAAAAAGAAAGATTGTAACCAAATTCATACTTTGTACAATTTTTTGATATTGTGATCCGAACGGGAATAAAAAAGTACAATCTGAATTAACATGCAAAAATGGCCATTTGTCTTTGTTTGTACATTGTATGTACAGTACAACTCCAGTCATTTCATACTTTAAAACTGGTCAGAAAAAAGAATTGTGATTTTTAGTCTTGCAAAAATTGTATGTAGTTAGATGATGTGACAAACCTAATATTTATCTAATAAATATGTATTCGAATGAAACCTGTATATTAGGTGTTCATGTCTTTATTTTGTATTTAAAAATCAGATTGATTATTGCTAGACGTTTATATATATACTTTCTTGTAACACTGAAAGTACTCTCATTTTTGCTCATGTTACTTTTCTTTTCCTAAATAAATTTGGAAAAACTGATGGACTGATCATTGGGCAGCTGTTTTGTACATCTCAAGCTTCTGTGTCCGATGTTATATGAAGAAAAATAATTGTAAGACACTACAAGGTCCTTGACTTAGAACCACAACTGAGCCCAAAATTTGGTTTGCTAAGTGAGACCGTTGTTAAGTGTTTCGCCCCATTTTACAACCTATCCTGCCGCCGAGGTTAAGTGGATCACTGCAGTAGTTAAGTTTTAGTCACATGGTCGGTAAGTGAATTTGGCTTTCCCCAGTGATTTTACTCATCAAAAGGTCACAAAAGGGGATCATGTGACCCCAGGATACTCCATCTGAATTTTGATTGTGTGTCTATCTACCCTGTTTTCCCGAAAATATGATCTACCCCAAAAGTAAGTCCTAGCTTGATTTTTAGACATGCACCCAATATAAGCTCTACCCCCAAAATAAGCCCTAGTTAAGATCCCGGCCCCTCCAGAGTGGATGGATAAAAATTAAGCTGGGGTGGGGATGGGGGTTGTGGAGTTGCCCTACTACTTACATTTGGACAGTTGTAGCCAGACCTTGCACATCTGCATCTGACTTGCCGGCCCATTTCTTCTGCAGCTGGCAAGACTTTCCTGAAGGCCTCTTGTAGCTAATAACAAAGCTCCAGATCGATCCAGAGCTCTGTTATTGGCTGCAGATGCCTTCAGGAAAGCCTCACCTGCCGCAGAAGAAGTTCCTGAAGGCCTCTGAAAGCAAAAAGGAGGCCGGGTGTGATGCACGCAAGTAAGGTTAGTCAGTGGAGGACATCTGAAAATAAGATCTGGTGCCTTTTTTGGTGGCAAAAAAAAATATAAGACAGGGTCTTATTTTCAGGAACACACAGTATTGCAATGGTCATAAGTTGAAAACCAGTTCAGAAGTCACTTTTTTCAGTTCTGTTGTAACTCCGAATAGTCACTAAACAAACTGTTATAAGTCAAGGGCTACCTGTGTTCAACCTTTACATTCAAATAAATTTAATTATAGTGCAGGAATTCTCAAAATTGGCCAAGTCACATCCTCTAAAACAATGAATTGTTCTTTTCAGCCTGTCTCCCTCCAAAAAATGTGTGATTCCATTGGGTTTTAGCTTAGGCAAGAAATATACAAACCGGTTTAAGTTATAGCTATGTAATCTGTGTAGAAACAATGATTAGGCTTCACAACTTCCTAAACTAAAATTGTGCCTTCCTTACAAACGAGCAGAAAAATAAATCCCTCTTTTTGTAAAGAAACTGTTTTGGAATTGCAGCCAGAAGTCAAAAGTTCCCGCAGATACATGGCATTAATAGTTTTGAGACAAGGAACAATTTCAAGGAATGACTTATTCCAAAGGTCCTTTTGTTGGTTTGGATAAGGTGGGAAAAATCTCCTTTTCTTACAAATCTCCCAACAATGATAGTTTTAAATCAATAAATTCTTCTAGTACATCTTTTCTACTTTTTGAGTTTTAAAATGGATGTAAACAAAGGGAGTTTTATTTCCCCTTTAACGTTAAAGAATTTGAAAAAAATGAATTTTGTTAATAGAAATGATGATAGTCCATAAAGATTAATGTGCAAAATATTACCTTGGATCTTTTTCCAAGTCATAATTTTTGTTGAAATCCAAGGGTTTTTTTTGCTTTTAGAAAAAAGCTCTTGAGTCCATGTATTGTCTTATCGTCCTTTCCAAAGTTTTGTTTTCACAGCTTAGACCATTGAGAAGACCACTGCTGGAGCTACGACAATCTCAGATGTCATAGAAATATCCTCCTCTTTCATGATGCGGTTTTACATCTCACAGAGTCTTCCTCCTTTCTATCTTTTGATGTCTCCAGCACACTGCTAATCCCAATTTTGAAACCCAGGGGGTGAAAAAAAACAGCACATGGTGACCATCTTCAGATCTTCATCATCAACAGTAAGTTGATTCACACGTTCTGGTGAGGGAGAAGTTCCCTGAGGATAGGCTCCTGCATGAATCCGAAAGTTCAGAAGGTCCAGGTGCCCAAGCCAGATTGGATCCTACCACATTATTCCTGGGACATGCATATTTGCCTTCATTTGAGAGCAAGCATTATCCCTGTGCAGCTTGATGTTTCTTTCCTCTTGTAAGGGTCAATCATTAACCCTGAGTTTATAAAGAACTCAAATAATTATACATAAATAATTATAAATGATTAAACATTAACCCAGATTATTCACTTCCTATTCTCCAATGGGGCCTTCTCTACTTTCAGACAATATAGTATAGCA
This sequence comes from Naja naja, assembly GCA_009733165.1. Classification (NCBI taxonomy): domain Eukaryota; kingdom Metazoa; phylum Chordata; class Lepidosauria; order Squamata; family Elapidae; genus Naja; species Naja naja. The sequence goes on from CM019151.1 coordinate 92,447,060, forward strand.
ATAGCAATAGCACTTAGACTAATATACTGCTTCATGGTGCTTTACAGCCCTCTCTAAGTGGCTTACAGAATCAACCCCTTGCCCCCAACAATCTGGGTCCTCATTTTACTGACCTCAAAAGGATAGAAAGCGGAGTCAACCTTGAGCTGGTCAGGATCGAACTGCTGGCAGTTGGCAGAATTAGCCTGCAATACTGCGTTCTAACCACTGCACCACCATGCACATCATGCACATCAGAATATTTTAGTGCTTGATTTGATTCCAGCTGCTATCTCTTCCAATCCTATATTAGCTGTGCGGCTCAAAGGCTTATATGGTGCTCCTAGGCCCCATTGATTGATGGGGCCACCTCTCATTGATACAAAGACTTGCAATTTTGCAATGATTTAAAAGGAAAAGCAACATGGCTGCCCGCTATGTTTTGGCAGCCTAGAGTCCTGCCTACCTAACCTTAGGCTAAAGCTGCCTCACATATTACTTATTTGTTTGTTAAATGTATATCCATATAAGATAAATAATTACAAGGGACAATAGGTATCCTTACCTCCGTCCCTTTGCATTCTGAATCATTCTGTCTCTCCAGACTCAGATTTCTTGCTCATTGTAAATTTTCCCCAAAAACGAGATGCTTTGATACGGGCATTAGCTCTACTTAGTCCACTTACTACTTAGTCTGGCCTGATTCGCACCAAGAACGTGTTGTAGTTAATTAAAGCAAAGATGAATGTTTTCTTCAATAATGTTGCTGCTCTTTCCATTATTTGTCTTTGAGGCTATTTGACTTGATATCCTTCTATCATTTCACGTAGTCTTTCTCTCTCTCCATGTACGATTCTGTTCTAAGCAAAATAATTCAATGTTTCTGATTGCATTTTGCATCTTCCATTTAGGTGTTGTGGAATGTAGTCTGGATTCCCAGGAAGAAGGTGCTGCTTTCCAGAGGGCAAAGAGGCAGCGGAATCAGCAAAGTTTGGTCAGCAGGAAGAGATGTCCAAGTATACTAACTATGTCCACAGCATTTTGTTTTCCACTAATTTTGCCACCTTGTTGTCTCCTTCTCCTTCTCTTCCTTCTTCCTTCTCCTCCTCCTCCTCCTCCTTCTGCATATCTGTCATTGGATGTTGGCGATCATGTTGGCATTCATATTTTTATCAACAGCAGCATAAAAAAGTGCTGTTGAGTTTTGTCCAAACTGGTCCCATAGATTTTGAAGCCCTGATGTTCTTCTTCTGCCTGGACGTCGTTCACCTCTAATCTTTCCTTGTCGCCTTGTCAAAGAATTCAATAAAGATTTATCTGGCATGATCTGTTTTTGACAGACCAGCCTTGGCTTGTGGTTTTCACTTTGCAAGCTTCTAGGTGTTCGCAGACCCATTACAGGTAGTCCTCGGCTTATGGCCACAATTGAGCCCAACATTTCTGCTACTAAGTGAGACAGTTGTTAAGTGAACTTTGCTCCATTTCATGAGCTTTCTTACCACAGTTGTTCAGTGAATTACATTTCACTTCACATCTCACCTCATTTAACTTCAATAAATGACCCTGAAGCTATTTGAGGCTCGGGGATCTATTCTGTAGCCTCAGAAATGAAGATAGATAGAAATGAGGTGGGGGGTCTCTTGGTGCTCTCTGAGCCTGCTTGGTTTTTTTGCAGACGTTTCATGACCCAACTAGGTACCATCATCAGTGCTAGTAAGGAGTGGGGTTCGCTATCAGTTTATATTCTGGTGGCTTGCCCTGTCAGTGTTGGTGGGTTTGGCCTCAGAGATTCTTTGGTTGGGCTGTTTGCTGTTGGCTTTTTTGACAGTTTTTTGATTGGGGTTTCGTTTACTTGATCGTTGGCCTGATGTTTACTGGCCAGTTGCCCTTCCTGTCACAAATGCAGAGTTCATAATTCGTTGGTCTGATGTTAACCTTGGAGTTAATCTATGCTGATCTGGGTGCTGATTGATGGTGAAGAAAGTGCTTGGGTATCTTTTGTTCCCTTTTGGGCTGATGATTGTCTCTTTTGCTCATTCTATAGATGTTGTTAATGTCTAGGTGACCATTGATGGCTGATTTGTCTGAGTGCCAGGCTTCTAGAAATCCCCTGGCATTTTTGGATTTGGCCTGGTCTAGGATGGTCACATTTTCCCGATTGAAACTGTGATTAAATCTGTGCATATGTTGTGAAATTAAAGAATTTTCATCATGTCTTCTGACTCCTAGTTGGTGCTCCTGGATGCCTTCTGCCAGTCTTCTGCCTTTTTGTCCTACATAGTCGCTGTTACAGTCCTTACATTGTATGTTGTAGATGAGTCCTGTCTTTTTCATCTGGGGTTGTTGGTCTTTTGGTCTGCTTGGGATGTTTTGCAGGGTTTTAGTTGGCTTGTGTTCTACAGTGATTCCATAGATAGAGGTAGAAATAATTAAGCTTCTCTCTCATCTCTTTAATGATGTTGTCAATCATTCAGCAATGTTCAGAACAGTGAGTACGCACATTATGTAATACCAGTTGAACTGGTCCAGCATTACCCTGTATAAGTCATTAGCACATGTTGCATGTTACAAATATCTGCTGAAATACAGATCACTCATTGCTGTTCATCATTTAAGAGTCCCTGTCCATCTATCATAACTGAGATGAAAAGGAATAGACACTGAGAGCTTAAAAATTAATTTCTGTTAGTTTTGAAGTTGATGGGTAAAATGGATTGTGTAGATATTAGGAGTGGCTTTTAAGTGATCCATTTGCTTAATGATATGTAACTGAGCTTAGTTTACCCATTTTTAAACAAGATGTGAGGTTTTGTGAGTTTCAGATTGATCATGGGTATCCTTCAGTTAGGCACACCTAGTTCTACAATTAAATCTGGGGATCCTAGTGGACAATCACTTAACTATGAGCCAGCCATGTACTCCAGCTGCCAAAAAAGCCAACACAGTCCTGGGCTACATTAACAGAAGGACAGAATCAAGATCATGAGAAGTGTAAATACCTCTTTATAATGCCTTTAAGGCCACTCTTGGATTTGGTCGCCACAATATAAAAAAGAGGTTGAGACTCTAGAAAGAGTGCAAAGAAGAGCAACAGAGATGAACAGGGGACTGGAGGCTAAAATATATGAAGAACGGTTGCTGGAATTGGGTATGTCTAGTTCGATGAAAAGAAGGACTAGGGTGACCAGAAGACAGGATCAGAAGCAATGGATGGAAACTAATCAGGGAGAGAAGCAACTTAGAACCAAGGAGAAATTTCCTGACAGTGAAAACAATTAATCCATGGAATGGCTTGCCTCCAGAAGTCATGGGTGCTGCAACACTTGACATTTTAAAGAAAAGATTGAACCAGTATTTGTCTAAAATGACATTGAGTTTCCTGCCTCAGCAGGGGGTTGGACTAGAAGACCTCCAAGGTTCCTTCCAACTCTGTTGTTCTGTTCTGTTCTGTTCTGTCCTATCCTATTCTCATTCTCATTCCATCCTATTCTTATTCCATATTCTATTCTATTCTTCTATTCTGCATTCCGTTCCATTCCATTCCATTCTTCTAAAATTCCTTTGGGAATATTTTTACAAAGAATGCCTTTCTCTCTAACTCTTTGGGGTAGGTCATATTTTCAGGGAGGGAGGGAGGGAGGGAGGGAGAGAGAGAGAGAGAGAGAGAGAGAGAGAGAGAGAGAATGGCCACATATATTTGAAATTATTATTGACTGAAGGGAGAATTTTATCACTCTTCCAACAAATATTATTCTAACACCATTAAATGTTTTTGAGCAACAGCCTTTGTTTTTGTTATCTAATTTGTTAAAGCAGGTTTGTTTGCTTGCAGTTCTGCTGCGATCTCCCAATATTTTTCCATGCCCTGAACCATGCCAGAGTTTTGGATTTAAATGCTCATCAAAACAGAGGGATGGGACGCAAACCAAAAACGTAACTTTCAAATAATTAAATGAGTGCTGTTAAAAAAAACAAGCAAACAACCAGTCAATTTCATTCCCACCTTTGGTAAGCCAAAGCTGCTTTCAATCCTATCAGTTTAACAAATAAACCATGAACTTCACAGGTTAAACAAATAGATTCACAAATAGCCTCAAAGATCACAGTTGTATTTCAGTAACTGTGTTACTGTGTTTGTTCTCTGCCCAACAGGGAATCTGAAAGTTTCAATTAGTTGGCCAAGGAACTAGACTGCTTATATAAGGATTTTTCTTCTTCTTAAATTGTATGGGGTGCTCAAATTCTTCGGTTTCTCTAACATGCTTCTTTGGCCCTCAATCCTTGGAGATACTTTTATTATACAATTATAACTTCGGAGGGACATGATCTCCAGCTGGGGTGGCATGCCTTCTTATGGTATGGGAAAACAAAATGCATAAATATTTTCAAAGACATTATGTTAGAAATGCTTTACTGTTAGTTAGTGAGGGCAAAAATTAAAGAAAAACACTCTATGAAAATTCCAGTCTGGCTCTCCACGATGGAGGCACGGATACATCCGAATATTATTATTAACACAGAAAAATATTACAAGGTATAAGGACATCTTGACTGAAAAAAGGGGAACTTAAAATTAAGCAAGCATTGAATACTCAAGGGATTGATTTAGCACGGTGGCTGCATGTGCAAATACAATCAAGATATGAGAAAGATGCTAACATGTATGGTTTTTATAAAGAATTAACAGAACTAGATCAAATACTAACAGGGACAGATGAAAAACTAATTTTTAAAAAACCTATAGCTATCTATTGAACATTAAAATGGAAGAAGAGCAAGTAATGGACACCGTCAACTAAAAAATACTCCGTTGGTCTTTTTAGCTGCCAGCAGAAAGGGAGTGGGGAAAGCAGTGCATTCCTTAAATGCCTCAGATAATCACCTAGGCAGCTGAAGCTGTTGGCGCACAAGATTATTACTGGAGAGCATGATTGATGACTCTAGGCTATGGATGTGTCCCATTGGAGAATACACATCCAGGGGGTGGGAAGAAAACCAGGGTCAAGGTGGAAATGAATGATGTATTTTAGTGTCAGCTGCACCCAGTTAACGCCAACATGGCCACTCCTAATAAATCATTTTGTTTACTCTGAGAGATGCGGCTAGAGACCTACTATTTGAATGGGGGTGGATTTGTTGGAGCCCTGACAGAAACAATGATAGCATGGGCTAAAAAGTTTGGCTATACTATAGATAAACGGAGATACTTTCATTACATTTTAGAAACTCAATTTCTCCCCCCCACACACACACACACCATGTTGCAAAGCATCAAGTTAAGCATCAAAATGTGGACACAACTGATAACAAGAGAATAGCTAATTCAGTGTGTGCACAACCCTTCCCCTAGACAAGTAGTCCTCGCCTTTCGACCAAAATGGAGTCTAAAATTTCTGTTCTAAAGTGAGATAGTTGTTCAATGAATTCTGCCCTGTTTTACGACCTTTCCTGTTCAGTTAGTAATGTGGTCGTTAAGCCAATCTGGCTTCACCACTGACTTTGCTTCTCAGGAGGTCACAAAAGCAGACCACATGATCCCGGGACACCGCAACGGTCATAAATACAAGTCAGTTGCCAAGCACCTGAATTTTGGACACATGGCCATAGAGATGCTGCCAATGGTCGTATGTATGAAAAACAGTCATAAATCACTTTTCGAAAGCCGTTGCAATTTTGAAAGGTGACTAAATGAACTGTTGTAAGGTCAAGTAGAATAGAATAGAATAACAGAGCTGGAAGGGACCTTGGAGGTCTTCTAGTCCAACCCCCTGCCTAGGCAGGAAACCCTATACCACTTCAAACAAATGGATATCCAACATCTTTTTTAAACTTCCAATGTTGGAGCATTCACAACTTCTGGAGGCAAGTTGTTCCACTGATTAATTGTTCTCACTGTCAGAAAATTTCTCCTTAGTTCTAAGTTGCTTCTCTCCATGATTAGTTTCCATCCGTTGCTTCTTGTCCTGCCCTCAAGAGCTTTGGAGAATAGCTTGACTCCCTCTTCTTTGGGGCAGCCCTTGAGATATTGGAACACTGCTATCAAGTAATTTTAATTTAATTTAATTTTAATCTGAAATTTTAATGCCGCTCTAATATTCCACAATGCTTGCAAAAGACAACACCTCCTGTGAAAAAAAAACACACAAGGGTACAATCTCTCCTACTTTACAAAGAAGAGCAACTAAGATGATTAAAGGCCTGGAGACTAAGCTTGTACTCAATGGGTAGGAAACATTGGCCAAGAAAAGCTACTGTGGAACTCGTTTCAGAGATGATTCCAGAGCTTATGTCAATTAACAGCCCTGCTGTCACCTTCCTTCACAACAAGCTTACAATGACACATTTATTTCTACTCAATCATATCCCTCTTTCTTACATCATGCATTTATAGTGCAATATTCAACATCCCATCTGTTTCCTTTCCAGCTGTCATTCTCTGCTCTGCTTCTCTCTCTAGCAATGTGGGGGTAAAAGTCCTGCTGTCGAGTGTTAGTCAGTGCTTGCATACAGATCCTATTGACCAATCCTGGAATATCACGATAAAGGAACTAGATCTAAGAGGAAAGCATCTCTCTAGGAAGATTGCACCCGCTGGGATCTCATCATTGTTAGATCTCATCATTGCTATGTATTTCTTGCTTTGGTTTAGGGTGTTTTCAGAGTCGTGGGAAATCACTGCTCCAGCCCTAATTAGCTCTCATTCATTATTTAAATATATTGTTTGGTACGCTAAAATCAGGGTTAAACAAAATTAGGATCTTATTTAATGGATCCGGGTACTGGAAAGAAGGAAAGCAAGCAAGAAAGAAGGAAAGCAAGAAAATGAGTGTGTGTGTGTGAGAGAGAGAGAGAGAGAGAGAAAGCAAGAAAGCAGAAGGAAGGAAGGAAGGAAGGAAGGAAGGAAGGAAGGAAGGAAGGAAGGAAGGAAGGAAGGAAGGAAGGAAGGAAGGAAGGAACCGAGGGCAATCTCAGCCATTGGTTGTTAATGAGAAATTAAACATTCTAATTGTCCCAAAGGCAACTGAACTTTGTAGTTCTTTTTGCCCTTGAAGCCATTTTGCTTCTCATCCCAGAAGCTTCTTCAGTTCTGAGAACGGAAACGTCTTCAGGGAAAACAACCAGGAAACCGCAAAGCACCTTTGGGGCAACCATGACTTGCATTGACTGAAAATCTCTGTAGACATTAATTGCACTTTCTAATAGCACCCAACTTAATATCGTTCTTAATAGTAGAATATGAAGGTATCCCTAAATAATTCATTTCTACATAATTGCCCAGTAAGATTCAGGAATTACTGGAGGACTGTAAAAGGGCACTTGGAACATTTTTTGGGGAGGAAGGCATTCAGGAAGACGTGCCCCTAAGTTGTTTCACTTTTTTTTTCTATGTATAAACAATGAGCCACTGCCGATAATGACCTGTTTCGGTAATTGTGCATGCAAAGAACAACCACCGGCAGCCACGTGAGCATTAGCAACTCATCTGTGTGCCACTCCTCATGCCAGGCAAATTGCCCGAGGTAATTACAAATGGCTCATCTGATTTGCATTGTACATCTTGAACTCAACTGCAGCTGCCCAGCCTTGCGAAGGGCACCGGCGGGTGAGAAGACGATCACCACAGAGTCGGGTGAGGCAGAAAGACACAAAGGATTATTTTTTTCAGAAAGGATGGCGGACATTGGCCCATTCCAGCAAGGAAGCTCACGGTGCTTATAGCCATGGGTGATGGCTACAGAAACCCCTCTTAGATATTAGGTATCCCGATACTCACATGTTACACCCCTCCTGCGTGACTTGCATTGGTTGCCGGTTGCCTTCCGGTTAGTTTCAAGGTGCTAGTAACAACTTATAAAGCCCTAAATAGCTTGGGGCCAGGGTACTTGCGGGAACGCCTCCTGCCAGCATCACACTCCTATCGCCCTGTACGCTCCCATGGGCAGGGCCTCCTTGGGATACCGTCGGTTAGGCATTGTCGGCTGGTGGTCCCCAGGGCTTGGGCCTTTTCAGTGGGAGCACCCACCCTATGGAACCACCCTATGGAACCAGCTCCCTGTGGATCTCCGTTTGGCCCCTGATCTCCACTCCTTCCGCCGGGACCTGAAGACCTGGCTGTTTCAACAGGCCGGTCTGGACTAACCCGGGGGGCTGGGTTATTTTAATTGTTTTAATTTTTAACTGATTGTTTGGACTTGGATTTGTTTAATTTATTTTTATTGTAATTGTATAATATTTTTAATGTTTGCTGCCCTGAGTCTTTAGGGAGAAGGGCGGCATACAAGTCTAATAAATTATTATTATTATTATTATTATTATATTAATTATATCAAGGCATACATCAGTTGGCTCATGAAGCAGAAAGGTCGTCATTAGAACCAGTGGTGGGATTCAAATTTTTTTACTACCGGTTCTGTGGCGCATGACTTGGTGGGCGTGACGTGACTTTGTAGGCGTGGCTTGGTAGGCGTGGCAGGGGAAGGATACTTCAAAATCTCCATTCCCTCCCCACTCCTGGAGGAAGGATACTGCAAAATCCCCATTCCCTCCCCACCCCACCCCACTAACCTGCTTTCCAGCTCTGTTCTCCTGTGCAGGGTAACCAAAGGCGACCCAGCCGATCAGCTGGGACTCAATGGGAGGCAGAGCAGAGATGGGGTTGGCGGGACCAGTCAGAGGTGGGATTGGCTGGTTCTCCGAACTACTCAAAATTTCCGCTACCAGTTCTCCCGAACTGGTCAGAACCGGCTGAAGGCCACCTCTGATTAGAATGGAAAGCTTATGCTAAAATAGCAGAAGTCTGTTCTGTAATTAGAGATGTATTCTAGGTAAGAACGCTTAATTCCACCAAGCCATATCATGTCTATTGGGAATGGTGCGGTGGCCTAAAGGTGAAGCTCTCGCCTCACAATCAGGAGGCTGTGAATTCAATCCTAGAGGCAGATATTTCTCTCTCTGGGCACACTGAGAATATATCTGCTGGGGGGAAAAACCTCCGCATTGGCGACAGGAAGAGCATCCGGCCATTAAAACACTCTGCTAGCTCCATTCGGTTGCCCAGACTCCATCCTGCAAGGGATTATGGGGTCGTTATAAGAAGATGATGATGATGTCGTGTCTATCAAGTAACTAGGAAATGCTCTAATGTGGATAAAAGATTGACCTTCAATTTGAACCGTTTCTGACTTGCCAGCTAGGTCACTTGATTATGTCTCCCACTAGTTTTGAGCATCAGGCCTCAATTATGGTGATCTCTACTCATTAGTAGAAGACACAACTGGATCAAAGCAGAATTCATGACAAGCCACAATGATATCCAAAGTTGGCTTTGAGATGTATGAAAGAAAGAACTAGGAAAAAATATCACGATACAAAGACCTCCAAATAGATAGAATGACCCTCTTCTGCAGGAAGTATTACTCTAATGGCTATAAGAATGAGAATGTCCAATATTATATAATCGTCACTATGACAATAATGCACATTGTCTAGTAAATATAATAAATAGCGCTACTTTGCTTGGCAATGAAACATCTGCAAGAAAAATAGCTCAGAGAGCATCAAGGAACCCATTAAATAAATTTTATTGAATTCAGAGGTGGTATTCAGCCGGTTCTGACCAGTTCTGGAGAACCGGTAGTGGAAATTTTGAGTAGTTCGGAGAACCGGCCAACCCCACCTCTGACTGGCCCCGCCAATCCCATCTATTCTTTGCCTCCCATTGAGTCCCAGCTGATTGGCTGGGTCTTCTTTGGTTGCCCTGCAGAGGAGCCCTGCAGAGGAGAACAGAGCTGGAAAGCAGGTTAGTGGGGTGGGGAGGGAATGGGGATTTTACAGTAAAGTAGACTTTATAGAAACCTTCTCCTGCCACGCCCACCAAGCCACGCCCACAGAACCCGTAGTAAAAAAAATTTTTGAATCCCACCAGTGATTGAACTGAATTTCATTAATGTGGAAAGAGCCATGGTGGCGCAGTGGTTAGAATGCAGTATTGCAGGCTAACTCTGCCAACTGCCAGGAGTTCGATCCTGAGCGGCTCCAGATTGACTCAGCCTTCCATCCTTCCAAGGTCGGTACAATGAGGAGCCAGATTGTTGGGGGGCGGCAAGAGGCTGGCTCTGAAAACCGCTTTAGAGAGGGCTGTAAAAGCACCGTGAAGCAGTATCGAAATCTTAGTCATTGCTATTGCTCATGCTTATGTCTTGATTATGCTAGAAATTCCCAACGTGGAATTCTTCACATCAGGTATAGGCAGAGGCAGTCACATCACTATCATCAACTCTTCCAAAGCATTTGTTCATGGTAAGCCAGCCAGGTTAGTAAAAATAAATAAATAAATTAGGTGCATTGAATGCAAACACTTAATGTGCAACATGAGAAGGTGACCTGAAGTTAATACCCAAGTTAGTTTCTGCGGGCTGAGACCAGTGCCAGCCTCGCCCAGCAAACAAGTTCATTTAGTAATCCCATGATAAACTCAGACACAACCCTAATATCCTGATGCCAAGCACAAAACCGGAAGAAGAGTTCAGTTCCTTGATTGGCATTTGGAACAACAGCGATAGGAGCAATTTGACTCGGCGTAAAACTATTACTGTGACAACCTGCGTCCTAGACTTTCTCTATGTTCATTACTCCAGAACACAACAGAAGGATAAAATTAAACTCAGGAATGTGGAAGCTCTCATAGAAAGCACAAACGATGGCAACCGCTACAGTGGCAAGGCCCATTCCTCACTAACTTCTAGATTACTGACTTTGAGGGGAAAGGCTGTCCAAAGTGAAAGACCAGGATTGCATATGAAGGTCCAGTTAAACTGATCTACTGCTAAATAGCCTATGGATAGGTATCTTCTCAACTAATGGTTTACTCCTGCTTGGAGTTAAGAGTCAAGGGAATTCAAGGGAGGTTGGACTTAGTCCACTTGTGACTATGTAGAGATTCTAGGCGGAACCCTCTCTTGACTCCGCCCCCTGCTTCTGCCATTTTGTTTCTCCCACACTGGCCACTTGAATATGAATTTGACCCTTCGGTTCTGGTCTGTGAACCTTACAGTGAAAAAAACCCACAACCTCTCCCTTAATGTTTGAGGAGAATCAGTCAAACAACTCAGAGTGTCAACACAACCATTGCTGGGACAATATACAAAGTGGGTAGAAAGCCACTAGTGCGATTCATAGGACACATTTGAGTGTTGTTATGGACTGCTTTCCTCAGGCTGTGTTTCTGGGTTGATTTTTCTTTAGAATATCCCAACGGTTTGGAATAGATATTTTCCCCATTCTGATCATTGTGGTGAGATTTTTTTCAAAAAAAAAAAGGCTTCTGCAATGATGAAAGGAACATGTGCTTCAGAGATGCAATAATTTAGAAAGAAGTGTTTTGCCATTAACAGGTTCTAACTTGATTAATGTTTGTAATGGTTCTTAAGCTTATTGATTTCTTGTGTGGTTACATTTGTTCAACTCAGATGGCCCTACAAATGGCTTAAATAAAATAATATAAATGCATCCAAGAATCTTTCATGCCCAAACCCTAAAGATTTGAGGTGCATATATAGGTATATATACTTATCTTTTCCCATGGTTGAAGCAGCTGAATGTTGTGTAAGTGAACTGACTCCAGGGCTAATCATTTAAGGGTCTAGAGCAGGGGTGGGCAAACTTTTTGACTCGAGGGCCACAATGGGTTCTTAAACTGGACCGGAGGGCCAGAACAAAAGCATGGATGGAGTGTTTGTGTGAACTAATATAAATTCAAAGTTAGATTACTTCACGTAGCCTTCTGGGAGAGCAAGGAGCCTGAGGTGATGACTGACCAGCGCCCACGGCTGGTCTAGAAGAGCAGGGCCCGCGCGCCCTTCCAAACTTTTTTTCTCTTGCTCGGCCAGCCGCTGCCTGCTGCCCTCCCGCTTGCTCAGCCTCCGCGGGCCGCCGCTCCGCGCTGCCGCCGGCCGGGGAGCCTCCTGTTGGGAGCCCTGCCATCTCCGAAAGCCGCGCTTGCAACAGCAGCAGCAGCGGCGGCGGCCCGAGAGCCTCGCCGAACCCGCTAGTCTTCCTGGAGGTGGGCGCAGACAACCAGCCGCTGGGACGCGTCGTACTGGAGGTAAGCCGGCCGGGCTGCTTGGAGCGGCCAAGGTGCCCTTGGGCTGCGCTCCGGCGCCTGTTGAGCGGACGGCAGCGAAATCCGGATCAGCACTGGATAGGGCTCTCTCTCAAGCCTTATATACTCTCTATATATTACTTATATATTTATAATTAAATAAATAAAAGGGGGGGGAGAGAGAAGAGAGAGAGGGAAAGAAAGAAAGGGGGGAAAGAGAAAGAGGGAAAGAGAAAGGGAGGGAAAGAGGGAGAAAGGAAGAGAGGGAGAAAGAAAGAGAGGGAGAAAGAGGGAGGGAAAAGAGAGAGAGAAGAGGAAGAGAGAAAGAGAGAAAGAAAAGAGAAGGGAGTCCACAACCTGGAGTAATCCAGAGAGGTTGAGAAAAGTACTGAAAGAGTAATTCAAGGCCTGGAGGCTAAAACCATAGGAAGATCAGTTTGCAGGGTTTGGGTTTGGCTAGTCTGGAGAAAAGAAGAAGGGGGGTGCATGGGAGCAGTATGTTGGTCACCACATCACAAAAAGGAGGTTGAGAGTGCAGAGAAGAGCAACTAGGATGATTCAAGGCCTGGAGACCAAAACATATAAAGAACGGTTGCAGGATTTGGGTTTGGCCAGTCTAGCGACACAAAGGACTAGGGGGGACATGAGAGCAATCTTCTAATATTTGAGGGGTTGCTGCAAAAAAAGGGGGCTCAACTTATTCTCCAAAGCACCAGAGGGCGAGACAAGAAACAATGGATGGAAACTCATCAAAGAGAGAAGCAACCTGGGAATAAGAAGAAATTTCTTAACAGTGAGGACAATTAGTGGGATAGCTTTTTTAAAAAAATTGAATTGAATTCTTTATTGTCATTGTATGATATACACAGTATACATACAATGAAATTCACAATTTGGCTAGTTGATAGATACAGAGATTAGATGAGTGGATTTATATGAAAATAAGGACTATGTAGGAAAAAGAAACTGATTAATAAATATTTTGATGGTTATATAATTGATGTTTGTATGGAAGATTGTATACTTTTTAATAATGATCAATATCTAATTATAGAATAGAATTCTATAATATATGTTTATATATTTACTATATTTATAAATATAAATAAATATAATATATATTTATTATATTCTATAAGAAACTGATTAGTAAATATTTTGATGGTTATACAATTGATGTTTATATGGAAGATCATATACTTTTTAATAACGATCGATATTATCTAATGTAGAATAGAATAGAATTCTTTATTGGCCAAGTGTGATTGGGCACACAAGGAATTTGTCTTGGTGCAAATGGTCTCAGTGTACATAAAAGAAACGATTTACATTTGTCAAGAGTCGAGAATCGTAAGGTACGACACTTAATGATAGTCATAGGGTACCAATAAGCAATCAAATCCTAGGAAACAGTCAATATAAATCGTTAGGATATAAGTGACAAAGTTACAGTCATACAGTCACAAGTGGGAGGGGATGGGTGAAAAGGAGTGATGAGAAGATTAACAGTAATAGTACAGACTTTGTAATAGTTGGACAGTGATGAGGGAATTATTTGTTTAGCATGGCATTTGGGAAAAAACTCTCCTTGTGTCTAGTTGTTCTGGTGTGCAGTGCTCTATAGCATCGTTTTGAGGGTAGGAGTTGAAACAGTTTATGTCCAGGATGTGAGGGGTCTGTAGGTATTTTCACAGCCCTCTTTTTGACTGGTGCAGAATGCAGGTCCTCAATGGAAGGCAGATTGGTAGTAATTGTTTTATTTACTTTATACATAATAATAATACTATTTACGCATACATGTTAATCTTTCAACTTCTAATATTTACGTAGGCATACTAATAATTATTGTATTATTAGCAGTATACGTCCTTTTTTCCCAATTTCTAATTTCTGCCTCTTATTTTGTAGCCATTTATAAAACAAACCTCATATTAAACAGTATTCTATATCTGTCATCCCTTGCTCTTTTTAGTATTTCGACTCTTACTGACTTTTTAACAAATCTGACATGTTCCTCCCTTGGGACCTTCTGTCTCCTTACATCACTCATAATGTTTCATCTGCCTCTATGTCTACCTGTCGCTTTCCACTTTCTCGGTTGCCAGTCAATAACTCATCACTTCTGGGACATCTTCCTCTTTGTCCGCTTGGGGTCTCAATCTTTTGCTGATGTAATCAACCGCTATGCCCAAGGTGCATTTTTAAAGAGGCAACTGGACTTTCTTTTTTTTTCTTTTGAAGACGTTCCGCTTCTCATCCCAGAAGCTTCTTCAGCTCTGACAGGATGGTGGGGAAGGGAAGGATTTATACTCCTTGCAGACAGCTGGTCATTTGTATCCTTTTTTAGAGGGTCGTTGAGGCCACTTGTTGCGTTTTTCTGTGTCCTCAGAGTAGTGCAAATGGTTCCTGCAGTCTGCAATTTTTCCCTCTGGAAATCCATTCCTACTCCCACACCCTTCCAAGGGTGTCCATCCCCAATTGTCTAGCTAAAAGTCTGTAGAGATTCCCAGCCCTCCAGGTCGTGGTTGTCCCCAGAGGTGCTTTTTCGGGAGGCAGAGCTGAAGACACTCCTTGGAGGAGAAGCAAAATGTCTTCAAAGAAAAAAACAAGAAAGTCCAATGACCTCCTAGAAAAAAAAGCACCTTTTTTATTTATTTATTTATATTTGAACTTGTATGCTGCCCCATCTCCGAAGACTCAGGCTCACAACTAAAAACACAGAACAATAAATATTTAAAAAGACATTAAACTAACAAGCCCAAATATAAGACATAACAATACAAGAAAATATATATATATAAAAAAAAACCCATCCCTCCCCCCAAAGGAGGGTCACAGCCCGGGTTGGTCAAACAACCAAGTTTTTAATTCAGAAGGTGCGGAGATCAGGGGCCAGACGGAGCTCCAGAGGCAGTTGATTTCAGAGGTCGGGGGCTGCAACAGAGAAGGCTCTGCCGGGAAATACCAACCGGCATTGGACCGCCGATGGAACCCCGAGGAGTCCTTGCCTATGAGCCCGCACAGGGCGGCCGGAGCTAGCTATTGGAAGAAGACGCTCCCTCAGATATTTGGGACAACCAGGATCTGGAGCACTGAGAATCTCTACAAACTGCTATGCCATGCTCTCGGTGTGCTGACCAACAAGGAGAAAATATTTGTAGCTCAGAGTTGACACGAGGGGGTCCTTGGCACTCTCTGAGCTCGCTTGTTTTCTTACAGACGTTTCATGACCTGACTAGGTAACACTATCAGTGCTAGCATGGAATGAAACCTCTACCTGAAAGCAGCAAGGACCCTGTCCTGTCAGTATGCTGGCATGGAGGCAGGTTGAAAGGTTTAATTTCACCCAGGTGAGGGGAGTGTGCCTGGTTACCCTCTGAACAGGGCAACATCAGGATGCTGTAGACCAGATGGAGAAGTTCAAAAAAAAATAATCTCAGAAGAAGATGGTGGTAGAAAAGATGATGATCTTAAACATGGCTGACTGAGGAATTCTGGGAATTGAAATCCACCCATCGTCAAGCAGTCAAGTTTGAACATGGCCTGACTGAGGAATTCTGGGAGTTGAAGTCCACCCATCGTCAAGCCACCAAGGTTGAGAAACACTGATAGTAAAGATAATGCTACCTAAAAGCTTATATGTCGTGTTCGTGAAATTCCAGGGAAATTTCTTTGCACAAAGAAAACACCATTATTTAAGAAATGGAACTGTATCCATGTTTTTCTTTTCTGTATACACAACCTAAAATTTGCAACCACTTGGGGCTTCCTTTCTCCCTAAGTAAAGCTGTAGTTGGCAGAACAGTTTAATATTAAGATGAATGCAGTTTAACCTCTGGCAGTTATTCTCTTCTGTATGTGTTTTGCCAATTGGCAGCAGTCAGGCTGTTTTGTCCCTGCTCTCTTCTCTCCATCCCATAATACCAGCCCCAAAGATGCCTTCTGTGTTTCTACAGTTGGCGGACATTCAACAAATGGCTGGCACCTCACAGATGTCCATGCTGAGGAAAGTTCACGCTGGTACATCAGAGGGCAAAACAGACCAGAAAATATCAGATAACAGATAATCAGAGTTGGAAGAGGTCATCTTGTAGGTCATCTAGACCAACCCCCCACCCATGCCATTTCTGACAGAGGGCAGTCCAGTCTCTTCTTGAAAGCCTCCAGTGAGGAAGCTCCCACAACTTCTGAAGGCAACTTCTGTTCCATGGATTGATTGCTCTCAGTGTCAGAAAATGTCTCCTTATTTCCAGGTTGAACCTCTCCTTGTTCTGTTTCCATCCATTATTCCTTGTCTGGCCTTCAGGTGCTTTGGAGAATAGCTTGACCCCCTCCTCCTCTCTATGGCAGCCCCTCAGATATGGCTAGTCTAGTGAAGAGAAGGACCAGGGGAGACATGATAGCAGTCTTCCAATATTTGAGGGGTCATGGTTGTCCCAGAGGTGCATTTTTAAAAGCAACTGGACTTCCTTGGTTTTTCTTGAAGCCGTTTCTTCAGTTCTGACTTGAATGGTGAAGAATTCAGTCTTAACCTATCTCCCCGTTTAATCAGAACTGAAGAAGCTTCTTGGATGAGCAGCGAAACGTCTTCAAGAAAAACCCAGCCCAGTTGCCTTTTAAAAAAGCATCTTTGGGACTCTCCAAGGTAACAAACTTCAAAGATGTTTGAGATCCTCAGGAACAGATCGTACTTTCTATCTTTCTCCCTTGCCTTTCTAGTCATATTCTAGCATCTTGTCCAGATCTGTCCCATTATTAGATTCCCAGTTGCAATGTATGGCTGTGAAAACTGGACCGTAAGGAAGGCTGAGTGCCAAAGAATGGAGGCCTTTGAACTCTGGTGCTGGAGGAGAAGACTCCTGCGAGTCCCTTGGACTGCAAGGCCATCCAACCTTGGCTGCTCTTTAGAAGGCCAGACCCTGAAGGTGGAACTTAAAGACTTTGGCCACCTCATAAGGATGAAGGACTCACTGGAGAAGAGCCTCATGCTGGGAACAATGGAGGGCAATAGAAGAAGGGGACGACAGAGAAGGAGGGGGCTGGATGGAGTCCCTGAAGCAGCCAGCATGAGCTTAAAGGGACTCCAGAAGATGGTAGAGGACAGGAAGGAGGGGGCTGGAGGAACATTGTCCATGGGGCCACGATGGGTCAGACACGACTTCGCAACTAACAACAACAAATTTTCAGGAATAAAAGCAACGTTGTGTTGTTGCAATGCTAGCTCCGCCCCTTTTGTATGTGTGTGTGATGGATGAATGTACAAAACAAGCAGAACGTGTGAGCCAGTGACATGATGTTGACCTTGTCACTTGTCACTTCTCCTTGCTGTGGCCACCTTGACTTGTATCTCTTTGGGCTTTCAGAGAGCGAGATCGATTAGCAGGCCTTGTAAACTGGTTGGCTTGTCCGTAGCCAGCAAAACAAAATTAGTTCTTTGAATTACATGCATTTCTTATTCAACTGATTTAAAGGAAGCTTGAAAACCCCATTTGAAATTTTCAAAATTTTGGAAATCTGATTTAAAAATAAAATAAAATGAAAATCCTTCATTCCTGATCCCTTCCATCCTATAGACTATCAAATACCTTCTCTTCTGGGAGGGAGGATTTTAAATATCTCATTTATTTACCTGCATGTACATTCCCACATGATACCTCAGGATTATTCTTAGATATTCTAAAATATTCTTGATTTTTTCCCCTCTCACATTCAGTGGCAGATGAGCCTGAATGTTTGCCACATGTCATGTGTAAGGCAATTTCTGGGATCTTCCTTCCCTGAATCATTATGATGTAATGTATTCACATGTAAATAGTTGCAGCATCACACCCATGAGCCATGTGCATTGTGCCTTATGTCATAAATTGACCCAGTGACACATTCAAATGGTTGTGAATAACCATCTAGAAATGTCACATGATACTAAGCTGAGCAAGGGTGTCAAACTGGTTTAGAATATTTATATTGCTGTCCAACTCACACCCGTAACTTTGGACGGGTTACAACAAGTTCACAAGAAAGCAAAAAAATGAAACTTTTCTGTAAACAAAATGAAGAATGGAAGTCAAACAATCACAATACAATAACCAAGGCCCCATATAACAAGCAGACGGATATTCTCAAAATTATTGGGAAGAGGAGAGTTGTGTAAGGCAAGGAAGAATTTGACTCCAGCTTTAGGCAAACAGGGAAAATTAAAGCTGTAAAATGTGGAGCTGTGAAATTTCTTTGGCCCATCAGCAATAATTTACTTTGCCTGATCTGGGGCGTTTCTGCTGGTTTGGTTGAAATACGAAACATCACTTTGTGACTTACTTTTAACACCCCCGAAGGTGTTAGATTGTGCAAGAGATTAAGTGCTGTGTGTAAAAGGAGGAAGTTTTACAAGGTTCTTATTTATTTTATTTTGTCAAGCAAGTATTAGATAACAGGTATAAGTGTAAACATGGTTATGAATACATGAAATGGATACATATAAAAAAACAACAATAACTGTAGGACAGGGACGGTAGGCACGTTGGTGTGCTTATGTATGCCCCCTACAGACCTCTTAGGAAAGGGGTGAGGTCAATAGTAGACAGTCTAAGGTTAAAGTTTTTGGGGTTTGGGCAAGAAACCACAAAGTCAGGTAGAGTATGCCAGACATTGACCACTCTGTTGCTGAAGTCATATTTCTTGCAATCAAGTTTGGTGCAGTTTACCTTGAGTTTGTATCTATTGTGTGCTCCTGTATTGTTGTGGTTGAAGCTGAAGTATTCACTGATAGGTAGGACATTGTAACGGATAATATTATGTACTACACTTAGGTCAGACCGAAGGCGGCATAGTTCTAATTTGTCTAAGTCTAAAATTTCAAGTCTGGTGGCATAAGATATTCTGCTATGAGTAGAGGAGTGGAGGACTCTTCATGAAATGTAGAAGCTGTTTCTATTTTCTCCACAATGGGAGAAAAATGTGTGAAGCCTTTAGGTGTTGAGTTGTGATCCCAGATGATTAGGTGTATTTTGAAATAAAAGTGCCTTTTTAGGTGGCCAAGATTGAGAAATGCTGCTCTAAACCAGAGGTGTCCACCCTTAGCAACTTTTTAAGACTTGTGGACTTCAACTCCCAGAATTTCTGAGTGGAATGCAGGCTGGGGAATTCTGGGAATTGAAGCCCACATGCCTTGAAAGTTGCCAAGGTTGGCCATCCCTACTCTACAACCTTCCTGTATTGACGGCTGAATTTGTGGCAGAGTAGGGCTTATGTGTGCAAGGAATTCAATTCTGTTGCTTCCTTCAAATTTCCATTTGGATATCCTTTCATTTTTGTGGGCACATTGCAAACCCTTTACTTCAGGCCTTGGGTTATACAAAATGCAGGCCGTCCTCATCTTATGACCACAATTGAGCTCAAAGTGCATGTTGCTAAGTGAAAAATTTGCTAAGTGAGTTTTGCCACATTCATTAAGCGAATCACTGCAGCTGTTAAATCAGCACCCTGGTTTTTAAGCAAATCTGGCTCCCCCATTGATGTTTGCTGGTCAGAAGGTTGCAGGAAGGGATAATATGACACACTGCAACCGTCATAACTATGAGTCCATTGTCAAGCATCTGAATGTAAATCATTTGACCATGGGGATGCTGCAGTGGTCATAAGTGTGAAAAGCGGTCATAAGTCACTATTTCAGTGCCATTGTAACTTCGAACAGTCATTTATCTCCTCCCACTTATGACTATAACAGTGTTGCTTGTATCTCTATGATTTATATTGTTCTATTTGTTTCCTAGTATGATTTGATTGCTTATTAGTAACCTATGACTATCACTAAGTGTTGTATCTTATGATTCTTAATGAATGTATTTTATTTTATTTTTTCTTATGTACAGTGAGAGCTTATGGACCAAAGACAAATTCCTTGTATGTCCAATCACACTTGGCCAATAAAGAATTCTATGCCATTCTAATACTATTCTATTGTTGTAAGTCAAGGATTACCTGTAGATGTCTACAATACTTGTAAAGGTTTGTTTTAGGGAGGTTATTTTAAGTAAGACAAATTTAGCAATTATTTTTACGAATAAGAATGCTACCATGCCTGCAGAATCTTTGCCTTTGAAGCTTGGAAATTAATGCTTTGTGGCCATTGTCTTCAGCCTATGTTCCCCAAATCGTTGAGAAAGGTTTTGGGGGAAGATGTGTACTTAGGCATTTCATGCTTGCTTCTGACCATTTTCCTATAAATATAGGTTAATATGTAATACTAGCTCGATACCCGTGCTTTGCTACGAAAGTATGTGGTCGGGCTTAGTTTTGGGGAGGAAAATAGGGGGTGGGATTCTTCCTCTGCCTACCAACATCCATTGGTATTCATCTGGCTAGCGTCCTCTCAGTTTGTGAGAGAGTTGAGGGCTGTTTGGAAACTGAAACCATATTTGCTGTGCGAGCAAGAAAGAGACAGCAAGGAGCCTGGGTGTGGCTTAGCTCAACTGTTCTGTACTAAAGCTGCTTGGTGCTGTGAAACTGAAACTCCTCTCCTCTGCTTGTGTTTTGCCTTTGGAAGAGATTTCTTTCCAGGTGGGGAGAGGGAGTAGAACTCCTTAGCATCAGAGCGTGTTAATAATAATAATACAGGAAATACTAATGCTCTGATGGTCATTTGGAAAAATCCTTTCTTAGCGAACCCCTAGGAGCCAAGAGGAACCTACGTGCCAAATTTCAAGTTTGTAGGCTTTATGGTTCTGGAGACTTTGTGGTGATGCGTGAGTGGTATTTCGCTTTTATATATATATAGAAGGTGTGACATCACACAATGCATCGTGTTAGGGCTTCAGCAATAATGCACCACGAATCTTTAGATAGGAAAACTGGGATGATCATGAATCTTTAGGTATGCAGGTAGTCCTCCAGTTATGACCCCAACTGAGTCCAAGTCTCCATTGCAAAGCAAGGCAGTTAGTAAGGGAGTCAGTCCTGATTTTACGACCTTTTCCTGACAGTCGTTAAGCAAATCTCACCGCTGTCGTAGATACATACCGGGGACCAAGTTATTGTAGGGAATGTTAACAACGGTTGTAAGGGTGAGGAACAATCCTAAGTCATTTTTTTTCCCAGTGCCATTGTAACTTTGAACGGCCACTTAACGGATAGTGGTAAGTCAAGGATTCCTTGAAAACTACAAATGTAATGTGTAAGTGGAGCAGCTGGAAGAAATGATGTGTTAGTGCAAAACTAAACCAAAAAACCCCACCATAGCTAAGATAGACTATTATTCTGTACGTATTATTGGTATATAAAATGAAGATTTGACCAATTTTTCTTCTTTTCTATCCCCCATGGCAAGTACAGCCAAAATAGTTACAGAATTGCTGTGTTTTGTATTTCGGATAAAATAGAATTAGCGTGTTTTATATTTCAGATTCTACATTTTTAACTGGCACAGGACTTCCTTTTAAAGCATATATTCTTGAAACCGGTTATTTAGAACAGTCTCGCTTGAAGCAGGGGAGAGTTAGAATTGACCTTTAATTTCAGAACTGAAAATCAGTTCAGGACTGAATTTATTCTGCAATCTCCCATGTCAACTGTTAAAACTCTGAGTAATTCAATCCTGAAATACAGGTGTATATTTCGTGAAGCTAATGTGTGTTTTATGCTCTTCTTCCTCTTGACAGCTAAAAGCTGACGTGGTGCCCAAAACAGCAGGTAAGAAACTCCTTAATGATTTTAAGATTTGCTCAGAGAGCATCCCAGCAAGAAAACGAAGGGGAATTGAAATGCTTTTAAATAACAATTTCATACTTTCTTCAGGCACGAGCTGCAGAAACAGAATTCCTCTCTCTCACTTGTAGCATATTCTTCATGCGGTTTTTCTCCTTGGGTTAGGATGCTCTGATTCCGCTTCTCTAGTTAAAATCATAAAGGTGATTAAACAAGCAGAGGTAATGGTTTATTGATCCGGTATCCAACTGTCAAAGAAGAACTGGAAGCCTGATAGGGACATAGTTTTTTTGCAGAAAGAAGAAAAGACTGAATTGATAATTTATGGGTCTGGGGATTAAAAAGATGTTTTAAAAGGGAAGGGAAAGAACAAGATAGCAAAGAGAGGGGGGGAAATAATAATTCTGGGTTTTGTTTTTTCACTTTTATTTCTTTCCTTTTTTTATACTTCGATTGTCTTGAAAAATTCTGGATGAATGGATGGATGATAGAAGATAGTAAATTGATAGTAGATTGATAGATGTTTGATAGATGGATGATTGATAGACGATAGAGACAGATGATGGATGATAGAAGATAGTAAATTAATAGATAATTGATAGGTGGATGATTGATAGATGGTTGATAGATGATTGATTGATAGATAGAAGATAGATGATGGATATAGTAAATTACTAGTACCAGTAGATTGATAGATGATTGATAGCTGGATGATTGATTGATAGAAGATAGATAGAGATAGATGATGGATGATAGAGGATAGTGAATTGATAGTAGATTGATAGATGATTGATAGATGATTGCGATAGATTATGGATGATAGAGGATAGTAAATTGATAGATGATTGATGGATGATTGATAAATGGTTGATGATTGTTTGATAGAAGATAGATGATGGATAGAGGATAGTTAATAGTAGATTGATAGATGATTGATAGATGGATGAATGATTGATAGAAGATAGACAGAGATAGATGATGGATGATAGAGGATAGTAAACTGATAAATGATTGACAGATAGATGGATGATTGATAAATGGTTAATAGATGATTGATTGATAGAAGATAGACAGAGAGATGTTAGAAGATAGAGGATAGTAAATTGATAGTAGATTGATAGATGTTTGATGGATGATCTGTAGAAAGATGATAGATAGATAGATAGATAGATAGATAGATAGATAGATAGATAGATTCATTCATTCATTCATTCATTCATTCATTCATTCATTCATTCATGGATAATGCTATACCCAGGACTTTTGCTTCTTGATAGTCATGTTGGGCCAGTACATCCACCTGAGTTGTAAAAGGATTAAACTTAGCCCAAAGTGACCTCGGCTGTCAATCCTAGACAGCCTGTGGTAATATTTACAAAGTCCCAAAAGTTTTTTTTTTTTTAAAAGCAGAAGAATGGCGGAGGCAGAGAAACCAGGAAGTGACAAGAGGAAGCAGGGGGTTTCCTTGCCGTTAACAGAGAAGACTGAAATGTTGCCCAACATTTGATCTGGTGATTTCGGGTTGTAGCTTGCCTGCCATCCAGAGCAGAGCATTTCTGGGTCTGGTGTCCCAGAAAGCAGTCCATCAGATCACACAAATGATCTTGCTTGGCATGGGCTGCCAAAACCAACTTCTGGACTTCTCTTGATACAGGCGGTTGCTTTTTCCTGCATGTTAAAAAGGATCCTGCGCCCCATGCATTTCAGATAATGCAGCTCTCGGCAACTCAAAAGAGCCGAAAGAAGAGTGTAAAAGACTGTTTTAACACCCTATCTGTGGCTCTATATAGGTGCAAGTGTGGAGGGAACAGATGAATGTGTTTAGCTTGTGATTCTAAAGACTGCTTTAGTGCTGTACAGGTGGTCCTTGTTTAGTGACTTCAGTCGGAAAGCACTGCGTTTGCGCTGCTGTGTTTATGATCCCACTCCAGTTCTCCTTTGCTTTAAAAGTAAAAGGTTGCCCTTTGCACATACGTGCTAGTCATTTCTGGCTCTAGGGGGCACTGCTCATCTCCATTACAAAGCCGAAGAGCCAGCGTTGTCTGAAGACGTCTCCGTGGTCATATGGCCGGCATGACTAAACACCAAAGGCACACAGAACGCATTTCCCTTCCCACCAAAGTGGTGCCTATTTTTCTACTTGCATTTTTTAATATGCTTTTGAACTGCTAGATTGGCAGAAGCTGCTGGCACAAGTAACGGGAGCTCACTCCATTGCGTGGCGCTAGGGATTCGAACTGCTGAACTGCCAACCTTTCTGATCGACAAGCTCAATGTCTTGGCCCCTGAGCCACCACGCCCCACATTTAGAGGCTCTAGAGGCTTGTAAAACGATTGGTCGCCAAGTGAACTTTTTAAATCTCTGTGGTAACTGGGAACGGTCACTAAACAAAGCAGTCACTAAACAAGGACTACTTATATTTTGTTACTGGAGGCTTCTGCAGCCCTCGCCATGTATTATTACCTGCATTATCCCACCGCTGAGGTTTCTTTCCTTAGTAGTAATAAGACTTTTTATTTTCCTTCCTCCTCTTAGAAAATTTCAGAGTTTTATGCACTGGAGAAAAGGGCTTTGGGTACAAAGGATCCACCTTCCATCGAGTGATCCCTTCGTTCATGTGCCAGGTAATAAAAAAAAACCCAAATGTCCATTTTTGCAAAGTTAATTGTGAAAAAGACAAATGACTTTATTGCAATAGGGTAAAAGGCACCTTAACGGCTTGAAATAATGGTTCAGATGAACAGTTGGAAGGGACCTTTGAGGTCATCTAGTCCAACCCCCCCACCCAAGCAGGAAACCCTACAACATTTCTGACAGAGGACAGTCGAATCTCTTCTTGAAAGCTTCCAGTGATGACGCTCCCACGATGTCCGAGAGCAATTTCTGTTCCATGGGTTTGATTGCTCTCACTGTCTCCTTATTTCTTGGTTGAATCTCTCCTTGATCCGTTTCCATCCATTATTCCTTGCCGTCATAAGTACATGCCAGTTTCCAAGTGTCTGGATTTTGCTCACATGACCCTAGAGGAGGCCATAAGTCACTTTTTTTCAGTACTGAACAATCACTAGATGAATAATTGTAAATCAAGGATTACTTGTATACAAATGTAAATCAGCTTTGTAGACCTTAAAAACACTGGAGGTTTTTAAGAAGAGATTGGATAACCATTTGTTTGAAATGTTACAGGTTTTCCTGCCTGAGCAGGGGGTTGGACTAGATGACCTCCAAGGTCCCTTCCAACTCTCTTATTCTATTCTATACTATTCTCTATTCTATTGTGTATTCTATTTTCTATTCTACTATATTCTATTCTCTATTCTTTTATTCTATTTTCTATTCTACTCTATTGTATATTCCATTCAGTTCTATTTTCTGTTCTATTCTCTATTTCTATTCTTTATTCTGTTCTATTTTCTGTTCTATTCTCTATTCTATTCTCTATTCTATTTTCTATTCTACTGTATTCTATTCTCTATTCTTTTATTCTTTTATTATATTTTCTATTCTATTGTACTCTGCTCTATTCTATTCTATTCTCTAAATACCTTAAGATGAGGTATAAGAGCTTACATGATTTCATAAATACCTCACCTGGAAATACAATCAGTGGTCCAGTGGAAATGTATGATACATCCCACATTCTGAATATATTTGAATGTTGTCAGGCTTTCTAAATAGCACTGTCACCTGAAACATTGCCACTTAAAAGTAAGTTGCATTTAAGTGTGTATTATAAAGAGCTGTAATAATAGCGTCCATCATTCCACAATTCACATTTAAGCTCTGGGTGTGACAGAGCTAATTAAAACAATTAAAGGTGCAAGGCTTTGATCTGTCAGCCTTGCTAAATTGAGAGGTGTGCTCCAGGCATGTTAAGTTTTAAAAATGAGGCAGACAGATTTTGCACATAATGCGTTAAGTTGATTTCCGGGACATTGAAGCCAATCCTATGCAACAATTAAATTCCAACTTGCCAAGACCACCTGCTGTGAATTAGTGATGCTTGTTTACACCTCCATCTGGAGAAAGTTCCCAAGTTGGGGAAAGGAAGGTCTAATGCAAGGGCTAAATTGAGAGGTGTGCTCCAGGCATGTTAAGTTTTAAAAATGAGGCAGACAGATTTTGCACATAATGCGTTAAGTTGATTTCCGGGACATTGAAGCCAATCCCTATGCAATTCCAACTTCCCAAAATTTGTTGCCGACTTTCATAAATCATTCACAGAGCCAATGGACCACCTGCTGTGAATTAGTGATGCTTGTTTACACCTCCATCTGGAGAAAGTTCCCAAGTTGGGGAAAGGAAGGTCTAATGCAAGGGTCTTCAAACTTGGCAAGTTAAGACTTGTGGACTTCAACTTCAGAATTCCTGAGCTAACATGACTGGACGAAGAATTCTGGGAGTTGAAGTCCACAAATCTTAAAGCTGTCAAGCTTGAAGACCCCTGGTCTAATGAGTTAAACATCCTTCTAGCACTCTTCAGTATGATATCATTGAACCATTCCAAAGATTCTCATTGAGTTGAGCAGCCCTTCTAAAAGTCAATAAATTGTACATTTCAGTGTGGTTTTTAAAAAAGGAAATTATTAAATGTATGGGAAAGTAGAGTAGAGTAGAGTAGAATATGGATTAGGAGTAGAGTAGAATAAGAATAGAACAGAACAGAACAGAACAGAACAGAATAGAATAGAATAGAATAGAATAGAATAGAATATTCGAGTCCTTGGTGGCTCAGGCTGTTAAATGCCTGCTCTTAAGATCCAGCTGTCTACAATTACTGTAGGCTCGAATCCCACCAGGCTCAAGGTTGACTCAGCCTTCCATCCTCTCGGGGTAGGTAAATTGAGGACCCAAGATGGTTGGGGGCAATAAGCTGACTTTGTAAAAATGCCGCTTAGTAATAAGCAGGCATATACAATGGAATGAAGGCTATTGCTGAGCGCATTGGGTTGTGCTCCAAACATTGTAAGCCGCCCTGAGTCTTCGGAGAAGGGCGGCATATAAATGTAATTAAAGAAAGAAGAAGAAGAAGAGAATAGAATAGAATGCAGGATAGGATGGAATGCAGGATAGGATAGGAGAGAAGAGAGAAGAGAAGTGAAGAGAGAATAGAGAAGAGAAGAGAATAGAGAAGAGAATGGAGTGGAGTGGAGTAGGGTAGGGTAGAGTAGAGTAGAGTAGAGTAGAATAGACCTTGGAGGTCTTCTAGTCCAGCCCCCTGCTCAGGCAAGAAACCCTACACCACTTCAGACAAATGGTTGTCTAATCTCTTCTTAAAAACTTCCAGTGTTGGAGAATTCACAACCTCTGGAGGCAAGATGTTCCATTGGTTAATTGTTCTAACTGTCAGGAAACTCTCAGGAAGCTCAAGTAAAAGATCTTTTGTCACTTTGATTTTCCTCATGTTCCTAATTTTTTTTTCATGCATAAAATCTCTTTCAATTGGATCCTACATAAACCTTAGTAAGCCCCCCCACACACATCCCGTTTTGGTCACCACATTACAAAAAAGAGGTTGAGACTTTGGGAAAAGTGTAGAGAAGAAGAACTAAGATGCTTAAAGACATATGAAGAATGGTTGCAGGATTTGGGTTTGGCCGGTCTAGAGAAAAGTCGGACTAAGGGGGACATGATAGCAGTATTCCAGTATTTGAGGGGCTGCCCCAAAGAAGAGAGGGTTAACCTATTCTCCAAAGCACCAGAAGGCAGGACAAGAAACAACGGATGTGAACTCATCAAGGAGAGAAGCAACCTGGAATTAAGGAGAAACTTCCTAAGACAATGGACCAGCTTGCCTCCAGAAGTTGTGGCTGCTCCATCACTGGAGGTTTTTAAGAAGAGATTGGACAACCCATTTGAAATGCTATAGGGTCTTCTGCTTGAGCAACGGGTTGGACTAGAAGACCTCCAAGGTCCCTTCCAGCTCTATCCTGAATGAAGGTTTTATTTATTCTGTTCAGTTTGGAGTAGGTATGACTCTACATATTCTTCATTTCTAACCTCTGAGCTGATCGTAGCTACCTCTAATCTGCAGCGATGATGGCAGAATTCTTAGACATCTGAGACCAACTGTTTCCACTTTCAATAAAAGTAGACAGCAGGGATTAAAATAGGACTTGCTTAACTGATTTTCATTAGGTCTATTTCTTTTTTGGTTTGAAGTAGGCAGTAGTAGCTTGCCTCTCACTAAAGAAGTAAGGTCCTTTCTAGCTACCTACAAGTTAGTTAGTTACATATTCCCTTTAACTTCTCTTTTTGGGAAGATTGTAGAGTATAATACTATGGTTCTGAAATATAGGAGTCCATTAACTCTTCTTCCTGTCATCCTGGTTATACCAATTCACTCTGGGTGCAATTCAAAGTGCTAGGTAGGATTAAACAGAAAAACAGCTCAGGATTAAAATATCTAAAATTGGAATACACCAAAGAGTGCCAAGTGTTTTTGTGAGTCTGTCTGACTTCAAACAAGTGATATGCATGTTTGAGGTCTCACTTCTTCGGAATCCAAGCTACCAACCACACAGAAGTGAGCTGATTCTACTTTTTATTCCGTTTCCTGGAGTTACTTATTCCTAAGAATTTCCTAACTCTGCCTGGATTCAGGCCAAGGATGAAGTGTTGGCTTTTCTCATGCTTTGCAACTGATTCCATCTTCCTGATTTTAAGTTTTACATGCACAATTAAGCCTAACGTTTCTGTTGTTAAACGAGACATCTGTTAAGAGGAGCTTTGCCCCATGTTATGACTTTTTTCATCACAGTTGTTAAGTTAGTAGCACAGTTGTTTTTCAGCGAATCTGCCTTCCCCATTGTCTGAATGGGGAACAAAAGGAGGACCCCAGGACCCGGCGACGGTCATAAAATACGAACCAGTTGCTAAGCATGTGAATTTTGATCACGTGTCCACAGGGATGCTGCAATGGTCATAAGTATGAAAAACAGCCACAAATCACTTCCTCCATTGTCATAACTTTGAATGGTTACTAAATGAACCGTTGTAAGTCAAGGACAACCTGTATGGTATTTTAAAATATCAGGTTATACCGGATATGTATTTTAGAGAAAAGTGGGATAAACAGTATTAACTAAATGGGTTGCCTACAGTAGCTGTACAGTGAATCTACTCCTTTAGCAACTATTTTGTTATAAACATAAAAGTAATCTGATTGCTGGAAATTTCAGTCTGCTAGGATTGCTATTCTTTAATTGTTGTGTCATTATTGGTTGCGAAGTCGTATCCGTCCCATTGCGACCCCATGGACAGCGTTCCTCCAGGCCTTCCTGTCCTCTACCATCTTCTGGAGTCCATTTAAGCTCACACCAACTGCTTCAGGGACTCCATCCAGCCCCCTCCTTCTCTGTCATCCCCTTCTTCTTTTGCCCTCCATCGTTCCCAGCATTCAGCTCTTCTCCAGGGAGTCCTTCCTTCTCATGAGGTAGCCAAAGTCTTTGGGTTTCATCTTCAGGATCTGGCCTCCTAAAGAGCAGTCAGGGTTGATCTCAACTGACCAGTTGGATGGCTTTGCAGTCCAAGGGACTTGCAGGAGTCTTCTCCTCCAGCCTCAGTCTTCAAAGCCCTCCATTCTTTGGTGCTCAGCCTTCCTTATGGTCCAACTTTCACAGCCATACATTGCAACTGGGAAAACCAGAGCCTTGACTATACAAACTTTGTTGGCAGGGTATGTAATTTGACACAAACACGTTTTTTTTTTTCCCCTTCCCAGGCTGGTGACTTTACTAATCACAATGGTACGGGAGGAAAGTCTATATATGGCAGTCGCTTTCCGGATGAAAATTTCATTCTTAAACATGTTGGACCCGGTAAGCAAGTTTTCCCATCCATCCTTCTGGATGCCGGCATGTGTTTGTTATAGAACTGAAGTCTCAGAATTGATTTCATTGCTTAGAGAGTCACTTCTGAGACCAGATGTAAAAGAAGGAGTGGCAGAATCTGGGGAGGAAGTCAAAAGAGGGATCAGCCCAGAATCCCTACATAGTCACAAGCAAAATGAATCCAACCTCCCTTGAAACCCCTTGACCCTTTTCTAACTCCAGTCAAGTGTTAACTCTTAGATTAAAAGATCCTTGAGCATAAACATTATTAGCAATAAATCCATTTAAGAAGACCTTCACAGTGTGTTTCATGACCCCTATACCAATGACTGTTTTAATAATGGCGAACTTCTGAAACGGATTCAGGTATCACTTTAAGATAAGTCAAAACTAACACCGATGTCTACTACTGCGGTTATATGCAAAAGCAACGCGCAACTTTCTATTTTTCAACTTGTTTGATTTGAAATCAATACTTGTCAAGATCAAGGTCCAGGAGTGGGGGGGAATGAAGCCTACATTAAGGTGAGGTTTTGTGGGGGGAAATATCGCTGGAGGATTTGATTGGGCAAGTTCTCCTTAAGATCTGTTTTAAAGTTTTCTCGCAAGATCTGCTTTTGAGTTTTTGAAGTTTTCTGGAGTCCGTTGATTGCTGAGAACTGGAGGGTACTGTACTAGTTTAATGAAGCAGAAGTGCATTTTTTGGCAACTTCTCTCCCCAAAAGAAGAAAAAACCTTTCTTTTTTAACTGTAATTATTCATGCACTGGAACGAAGACCAGTAGGAAGTAGGGACTGAATTTAAAATTTAGATCTCGTGGGGAAAGTTGGCTTGTTGTAAGAATCAATGAGGACAAATTTTTCTCCGTCCATGCCACCTTGTAAGTTATAACTAAAGTAAACCACTAAATGTCTAAGGAGATTCTCAAAGGTGCTTTTTCAAGAGGCAACTGGACTTTTTGTTTTTTTCTTCTTCGGCTCTGACTGGATGGTGCAAATGACCAGCTGTCTGCAAGGAGCATAAATCCTTCCATTCTCCACCATCCAGTCAGAGCCAAAGAAGCTTCTTGGATGAGAAGTGAAACATCTTCAAAAGAAAAAACAGAAAATCCAGTTGCCTCTTGAAAAAATCACCTTTGAGACAAAATAAACCACATTTCAGATTGTTATTATATTTAGAATTGTACTTAAAGTCTCCACGTTGGGTCAGTCAAAAGAACAGCAGCTGGCTCTCCTTTGTCTTAATATAGGTCATCAATTTATTTATTGCAATTTATTTATTACAATTTATAAACTGCAATTTATTTACTCAATTTACTGCTCTAATTCTTGCTGCCTTGAGTATCTTATAGTTCCTATTCCTTATCAGCCGTAAAATACTCAAGGAATATAAAGAGGCAAAATAAGAATAATAAATATTAACCCTGGTTATCCATTGATTTTCAAGAATAGAATAAAGTCCTCATTCAGTTTTTAAAACACTAAACTTGACTAACACTGGTATCTGTTCTCATGTATTAGCAAGGAAATACCGCATCGGGTGTTCATTTATCTTGTCAGAGATATGATTCTTATCATATGATTCCCGACTATTAATCAGACAATTAATATCTAAATCTCTTACATGCAAATGGTCTTTACCAAAGATTTTGGATGTTGACTGATGGAAGATGGACTTCATAACTTCTGAAAGGTGGCATGTTGGCAAGTCCTGTGGGTAGTTTTTGCCAATCTAAATTTGGGAGTTCATCTTTCATATTTGTAAAGACAAATGGGTAGATTGTTCTTACATTTAAAGAAAGAAAGAAAGAAAGAAAGAAAGAAAGAAAGAAAGAAAGAAAGAAAAGAGGGAAAAAAAGAAAGAAGGGGTGCTGGATTCTGGCATCAAAGAGAAAATTAATTGGTTCCTCTTGTGAAGCTTCTCTGACAAATGCTGCTATCTGATTCTT
Source organism: Naja naja (assembly GCA_009733165.1). Lineage (NCBI taxonomy): Eukaryota > Metazoa > Chordata > Lepidosauria > Squamata > Elapidae > Naja > Naja naja. The sequence continues at coordinate 92,478,619 of CM019151.1, forward strand.
CCAGCAAATGTTTGTGAGTTTTAGCTCCAACAACGGGCTGCATTGTGACTTCTTGGGGACTTTCATTCCCTAAGCTTGAATACAACCTCCCCCCCCAAAAAAACCAAAACCCATCAAAGAAGCGGCTTCATGTGAAAACCTCTCTCCACAAACGGCTGTTCTCGGCTTTTGTTTAGCGAAGCTAAATCTCCCTCTTGTTTCTTGCAGGTATACTCTCAATGGCCAATGCCGGCCCCAACACAAACGGATCTCAATTCTTCATTTGCACGGCCAGAACAGATTGGTAAGCATTGAGGAATGCATAAAACAGGACGCAGGGTATTCTTTATGTATCAATTCAATTGATTGACACTTAGAATGCGGCATCTAGTTTTGGTTCCCCCGCAATACCAAAAAAAGGTGTTGAGATTTTGGAAAGAGTTCAGAGAAGATGGAACAAACTTGGCATTTCCAAATTTCAACCCATGGAATGGCTTGCCTTCAGAAGTTGTGGGGGCTTTATTACTGGAGGCTTTGAAGAAGAGACTCGAGGGCCATCGGTCAGAAATGGTGCAGGGTCTCCTGCTTGGGTGGGGGACTAGATGACCAACAAGGTACCTTCCTACTTTGTTATTCTGTTAAGAGCAACTAAGTTGTTAGGGGCCTAGAAGTTATAATATAGGAAGAACAATTATAGGAATTGGGTGTGTCTAGTTTAATGAAAAGAAGGACTGGGGGTGACAGGATAGCCGTCTTCCAATATTCCAAAAGTGATTCCAAACTTTTTCATGCCCAAAATCTCTTTCAATTTGAGACTTTGGAAAAGTTAAGAGATCAAAGGCCTGGAGACTAAAATATATGAATTACAAAAAGATGTTGAGACTTAATAAAGGACCGGGTATTCTGAGCTAGGCTTCCCAACATCACGAAGCCGAGTCCTTGTCCCAATAAACCCCTTTTATTTGATTTACAATGAATTTCCTCTCCAACAAAGTCCCGGCCAACAGTCTTTCAAAATAGTTCCCAATTACAAACCTTTAGCAGACATGGAGAGGGGCCTGGCCAATATCTTTCAGACATCACAATATTTGGCAGGCATGCCAGAATGAACTAATTGTCTCCTGCAAAACCTGCTCCCCTTTTGTTCCTCTTTTATTCCTTTTTTAAATTTATTTTTTTATTTTTTTAAGACAAACATAGACAAATAAATACATAAAGAACATAAAACATCTTTTTTGAGAACAGTGTGCTCCCAGGTTGTAACTTCTCCATACAGACATAAATTCAATTACATATTCATCTTATGTATTCTAATCCATATCTTATATCCATTTTCATGATTTTTTCCATAGCTTTTCTCTTTCTCTACTTTCTATAATCTTATTTTTAATTATTCCATTCCTTTCTAATTTCAATTACATTTCTTTTTCTAATTTTCAATATCTTTCCATTTAAAATTTTTACACTTTCGTCTGTCCTGTTTACAATTTCATACTCCTTTTTTTTCCTTATACATATCTTGGCCTGTAGTTGCTAAGGCTGGAGTTATAACACCTTTATATCTTTTAACTATTATCTATTCAATTATTGTTTAACATTTAAAGTACACCTTCACAAATATGACATTCATTTTCTAACATAGCTATCAACCGAATTCTGCTTGGTACATTCCCTTACAAATACACATTAAATTCTTTAATGAGAAACAAAAAAGAAGATATACATATATATAAAATACATATTTCTATTTCAAATTCAGCTCCACCTTTGATATTAATTAGCAATTATTATTGCTAATAATCTTATTAGCAAATAACATCAATTATCATTCATTTTGATCATCTGTATTTCATATTAACTTATTACTATATTTAAAAAACAGCATTAAAGCCTTTCATGTTTCTTTTAAATTTTAAAATTTTTAAATCATTAAGAACCTTATTCTCTTATCCTCTTTACATCATTTAATTACTAAGAAAGAATATTCCATTAGACATAACACATTTTCTAATAATATAGCAATATTATCTCATGTACCCTTGCAGAATTCTCTTTTTAAATTAAACTTCTAGCCATTGTCTCTGTGTCTCTTAAATAAATTTATCCCTTTAATCCTTGTACGCTTTTCCTGTCTCTTTCTATCTTGTTCCAATCTTTTATCACTTCTTTTCTTTTCCACCCCCCCTTCTTCTCCCTCTCTTTTTTGTTCCCTTTTCTGTCCAAATCTGCCTTCTGAGATCCCCCCCTTCTGCTTCTTTCTAGTGTTATAGTTACTTTTCAAATTGCACTTTTTTATTGTTGCTTCAGATCTTAACTTTTTTACTCCCTTCCCCCCTTCCTCTTTTTTACCATGCTTAAAACTGCTTGGTCAATAAAGATGGCTTCTTCTTCATCCCGCCCTTCTTGTTCAGCAAATGTTTCTTGTTGTTTTTGATATTTCAAGATCTCCATTTCAATAAATTGGAAATGGGCAAAAAGTCTCTCCTTTCATTTGTGCTTCTTCTTTATGTTCTTTAAGTATCATTTTTAGTTCTTCAAGGAGTGATGGCATTTTGAAAAGTTTTTTTTAACAATTAATTTTAGTCCATTTCACTAGGATCCACTGTCAAAGTTCCAAGAATCATGCAATAGTCTATGGTTGTTTCTTGCTTCTTTTCTCGCTTTCTCTTTGGAGGGGCTTTGTTATCTTGTAACAGGATTGCAGCTAGGATGTATCCTTTTCAAGTCTTGTTAAAGTTCCACTCTCAATACTTTTTAGCTCCAGGTGGTATCCTCCATTTTTCCAGATTCCACCCTCTTTTTGTTTTCCTCTTCTGCTTTTTTTCTCTCTTTTTAAAAGGCTTTTTGATTATTCAGGAATCTTTATCCCTTTGACACTTTATTTTCAGCTAAGAATAGCCTATTGATGTCAAAGAGGATTAATATCAATTCTTATTGAGATCTCTTCTTCTTAACATTTAAGGTCTATTAGAACTGTTAATTTTAAAGAGGAAGAAAAACAATTCTTTTTCCTTTCACTTTCCTTTCGCTGCTTTAAAAAGTCTTTTTTAGGGATAGTATTATTCTTTGTTGCTCAAATTCCAGGTACCTTAAATGGGTGTTTTCTCTGTTCAGCCCGGTCAGTCAAACTTTCTCTTTCCAACTTCCTCCTGCACGATCTTGTCTGGTTGGGTTCTTCTTTGAGGTGGCCATTTCTGACCACCGCTGCAGCCGCCTTCGGGAAAGGGAGTAAAAGCCAGCTGGGGAGGAGAGATGTGGCTCTCCTCAACCCTGCTAGCAGTCTCCCCCCTCTTCACCACCTCTATGGGGTGGCTTAGCCCCAAAGCCAGCCGGCTCGGGGTGCTCCGGCAGTGAGCACAGATCGAAACCATGCACAGCCACAGATTTCGGTCTGTCTCCAAAGAGTCCCAAACCAGAAGCCACCTCTTTTATTCCTTATGGGAGGGGCCATTCACTGTCCACCTGTGGCTTTACTTCCAGGTCGGCCCTTATTCCTCAGCTATTCCCTTCTTCTGGCAACTCTGCGCATGTGCACACTGGGGACAGGCTCCAGCTGTTCTTCCCCACTGATCTCTGACTCTGAAGCCAGCTGATAACTTTCAGACAGCCCTGGCCCCATCTCTGCCTCCTATGCAGAACCTTCCCCAGACTCTAGGACTGGCCTATGTTCCTCCCCAACCTCCTTACTGTCTGAATCTGTTGCCAGCTCTGCTGGCTGCTGTTGGGCCACAACACTGGGGATGACAGGATAGCAGTCTTCCAATATCTATGAGGTTGCTGCAAAAAAGAGCTACAGGTTTGGGATTGTGGTGGTGAAATCTGAGCCTTTTGATTTCTGTTTTTAAATTACTCTTGGTGTTCAGTAGAAGTCTACTGTCCATCAAGTTATCTTTGATTTTGGTTGCTCAACTAGAGGGATTGCCCTGCTGGCCAGACTTTGAGCTCTGTCAACATTTCAACTTTCCATTGCAAAGACATTTTTTTCTGATGATCCTGCATCTCAGTTAGGCTTCCTACCAAAGTTCAGAGTTTGTCCCTCTTTTCCAGGACTGATCTTAATTTTTAAAATACTTCTGCTCTTTCTCCCAATCTTTCAGCTTGTCTACAAACAGTAGCCACGTTGGGAGTTTTAACCTGGCACATCTGGGGCAGACCAAGTGGGTAAAAAAGTTACCCTGAAGTGAAAACAAATCAAAGAGTGAGAGGGATCTCTTGCCTTCTCACCCTTAACTACAGGTAGTCCTCAACGTAACAACAGTTCATTTACCACCGTTCGAAGTTACAATGTTTTACACCAAAAAAACCCTGACTTAACAAATGTCTCACTTAGCAGTGTAAATGTTGGACTCCATTGTGGTTGTATGGCGAGGACTATCTGTACTCATTTTAAAACTCAAAGTTGCTATCAGTTTCTGCCCATTCTAGGAAAGTATAGTTGGGACAAGATAAACAACTGACTTTGTGTTTTGAATGTCGTATTCTGATCAGTCTCCTAAGCTTTCTGCTACCGTGTTAACCACAAAAATAAGAACCTGTCTTATATTTTTTTGCCACCAAAAAAGGCATCAGGTCTTATTTTTGGAGGATATCATCCACTGACTAACCTCACTTGCGCGCGTTGTCCCCGGCCTCTTTTTCACTTTTGGAGGCCTTCAGGAACTTCTTCTGCGGCCCGTAAGGCTTTCCTGAAGGCCTCTGCATCCCATAACAGAGCTCTGGATGAATCCAGAGCTTTGCTATCAGCTGCAGAGGCCTTCAGGGAAGCCTTGCCAGCCTTGTTGGTTGCAGAAGAAATGAACTGGCGAGGCAGGTGTCGGGGTGTACAAGGCCTGGCTACAACCATTCAAAGGTAAGTAGTAGGGCAGCTCCACCTGCCCCCATCCCCACCCTAGCTTAATTTTTACCCGTCCACTCTGGAGTGGGTGGGATCTTAATTAGGGCTTATTTTGGGGATAGGGCTTATATTGGGTGCACGTGTAAAAATCAAGCTAGGACTGAACTTTCAGGGTAGGTGGTATTTTCGGGGAAATGGTACAAAAAGTCCAATTCACAAAGAATAATTCAGTTGATAATGATAATTATGGTGATTAAATTAACTTTCCATTCTTCAAAAGCAGTACACTCTGAAATTACAGGCCTGGCTAATGGGATTTCTGAATGTATCCCACTGCAACTTTTGGAGTTTGAACGCTGGATTAAAAATGAATAAGGCTGCTTGGGAGATAACAGGAGAGAAGAATATTTTTTTCTGAGGATTTGCCAGCCTGTATCCCAAACAAAGACCTGAATTTGCTTGCATTACATTGAATTTAAAACTTTCTTAAGGGCAGCCTCTAGGGATCTGTGGTGCTGTAAATGATCAATAATGCATCTTTGCTAGAATTACACTTTTATTTTTAAATTTCATTTGCAAGCAATAACTACCATCCTATTTTGAAGAGGCTTCCATTTGCATTTCCATTTCCAAATCATGTTATATGTCACTGTTTTCTGGATGAGACTTGCTTATTCTAGCATGCTGCCAAGTGTGGTCAAACTTTCTTAACCCATCTTAGTTCAGCTTTTATCATGTGGGGAATAGTTGTTTAAAAAAAAGCAGGAACGTAAGTTACAAAGGGTTTTTTTAGGTGGACCATTTTAAATGTTTTAATATGCTGTCACAGAAGTAGCTTCATAGCACTTTAAACATCAACATTAACTATATAAAGAATGGTTGCAGGAATTGGATCTAGTCTAGTGAAAGAAAGAACTAGGGGTGCATATTTATTTATTTATTTATTTATTTATTTATTTATTTATTTATTTATTATTTGAACTTGTATGCCACCCCATCTCCGAAGACTCAGGCTCACAACTAAAAAAACAGACAATAAATACTTAAAAAACAATTAGATTAGTTTACAAGCCCAAATACTAAAACAGATTTACACAATTAACATTAAAAAAACCTATCCCCCAGGAAGGGGTGCATATGATAACAGTCTTCCAATATCTAAGAGGTTGCCACAAGGAAAAGGGGATCAACCTATTTTCTAAAGCACTGGAAGGCAAGAGAAGAAGCAATGGGTGGAAATTAATCAAGAAGAGAAGCAACCTTGGAATTAAGGAGAAACTTCCTAACAGTGAGGACAATTAATCAGTGGAACTGAGGTTGCTTCCAGAAGTTGTAGGTACTTCATCACTGGTGGTTTTTAAGAAGAGATGGGGGCTCCAAAGTCCCTTCAAGCTCTGTAATTCTGATATTCTGTTATTTGTTATTTTGTTTGTATTGCAGGCTGGATGGAAAGCATGTTGTGTTTGGCCAAGTCAAAGAAGGAATGGATGTTGTGAAGAAAATTGAAAGCTTTGGGTCAAAGAGCGGAAAGACTTCAAAGAAGATAGTCATTACTGACTGTGGCCAGCTGTGATCATTCAACCCGTCAAGATGTCTTCCCTGAAGAATCAGAGATGCAGAAAAGAATGCCTCAAAACTATTTACTTAGAGATTTCTCAGTTAATCCCCTTGGACGCTGCTGAAGTACATGAAGAAGTCCAGTTGTCATTTGAACCACCTCAAACTCTTAATTTCAATAGCCTTGTATCACTTTTTAAATGCCCAAATTAAATTTTCTATCCATAGTAGCCTGGTAGCAGAACATGTGAGAACCATAGCTAGCTGGATTGTATCAAAGGTTATCCTGCCGTTGGTTAAATTGATACTTGAATTTTTCCCCATTTCAAGTCAGCGTAGGATTGTGTAGGCCACTAAGTCACAATGGCTTCCTAGTAGCATCTTCCCCTTTAAACTTCAAAGACAAACTCTTAAAAGAATATGTCGCCTCTCAGTTGAAGCTCTTCATGTTTCCGTGGCTTGAAGGCTGAAGAACTCTCCAAGCCGCAAACATGAAATTAATGGATTTCCTACGGTTTGTGTGAAACTACTCCTGTGCCTGCATCATAACAAGAACAAAACAATGTATGTTTAGGCTGCTTAGAATGTAGCACTTGCAAGGAATGTGCTGCTCTTAGAATCTGGATTAAGGAATATGGTACTGGAAAAACTGGAATATTTTTATTAACTTGTACAAGCAAACAAACAAAAAGGAAGGTTACTTATTTCAGATGCAACTATGAATTCAAGCATCAGGGAAAACTGCATATATCCACTATTGTAACTGTAGCACGATGGCTTGACCGATATGCTCAACGGTATATTTCTCCTCTTACAATTCTGTATCAGAACCAGTGTTTGGATTGCATTTTGTTTCATTTAAAAGTAGATTAAAGACCTGCCAGGCTGCTAGGCATAGCTTTGAGGCTGTAAGTAGATGAACTGGATCACTAATTCGATTATTTATGCTCTTAAGGCTTGCCACACCCAATTAAAACAGAAATTCTAAACCCAGATGGGTTCGTTGGTTCATACCCTGAGCAGTGAATTCCACAACGGATTTCCCATCTTCCCCTTTTTAAAAAAATTAATTCAGATTACTGTCCTAGATCTCCACATTGCTTAATACCATAGATGGTGGTTAGGGCTGGTGACCTCCATGCTTGGTACCATTGTCTTTACCTCAGGAATCTAAAGGTATGGTGTGATTTCACCAGAATCCTACAATAATGGAACTGCAGTTGGGGCTGCAAAACAGGAAATAGAAAATAACTCTTACCTGTCCTTGAATGTTTAGGGGTTTTGTGAGGAACTTGGAACTGTTGACATAAGCAGCTATCTTGAATTCTGCTGAAGGTATGCTGAAAATACCCACGCTGTAGTCTGTAACCGATTGCACATGTCTCCGCTATGTGAGCAGAGTTAAAAATTGAAGCCATATACGTGTTGTCTTTTATCAGACCTTGAAATGTGATGATCCTTTTTATGTGAATTTGTAACTCCGTAATAGTCATTTCACTGAAGGTTGAAAATGCTGCCGTGGAACAGATACCCTTGACTTAACAGCCATTCGCACAGTTCAAAATGGCAGCAGCGCTGAATAAAGTGATGTCCAACCCATCCTCCTCAGTTGCAGCTGTCACATTATCCCACGCCACCACCACCCCACATATGATTGTGGCAACTCCCTCATGTACAATGGTTGCGGTGTCTTGCACTTACGTGATCACAGTTGGCTTCCAACAACGTCAATGTGGGAGCCTGCAAGGAAGGTTGTAGATCACAATCCCGTGAAGTCTGGCTTCACAACTGTGGCAAAAGTCAGTCACAAAATTCTTTGAAATGTTTTTTGAACTTGTTAGCTCATGTTCTTTATCAGTAATAAACGGTATTTTTATAACATGTTTGTTTAAGTATGTAATATATTAAATACCTTTGATAAGAGAAGATGGTTTTATGTCTTTCTTGGGTTAAAGAGGAGTTCCTTAGTCCTGTAAAGAAACGCAAAAGCAACTTCTTGTTGAAGATGATTTATATTCCTTGCAGAGAATTGGTCATTTGCATCCTTTTAGAGAGGCATTGAGGCCACTTGGAGGTTTGTCTGTATCCTCAGAATCACCTGAGTAGTGCAAATGGGTGTGGAGCCTTCTTGGAACTGCTGAAAGGACTGTATTGTAGACTGGAGATACATGATGTCCTATCCCTCCCCCTCTGTTGAAAGAGGGCTGTTCAGTTTTGACATAGATGGCCTCTTTGACCCCTCTTTCAAACAGTGGTCCTCTCTGTCCAAAATGTGGACTTTGCTGTCTTCCAAAGAGTGGCCTTTATCTTTCAAATGCATGTGGGCTGCTGAATCTTGTCCTGATGGGTTTGTTCTCCTATGTTGTGCCATGCGTTTATGAAGTGGTTGTTTTGTTTCCCTAATGGACAAGATCTGTGAAGTCAGCATTTTCTATTTTTGTCTCAGTGCAGATTTTATAGGTTCCGTAATATGTGTGCAATTTGACAGCAATGTAGTACATACCTTCTCCTTCCATTGACGGTCTGAGGTAAGGGTATGCATGCACTGTGAGGGATTAAAGTGACATTTAAGACTTAGAAACTTTTACAGCATCAGAGCTTGCTAGTTGCTATTTTAGGTATTAATTTTGCTTTCTTGGAGTAATTGTGATCCTTATTAACTTTTACTAAAGAAGTAGATGTTCACACTGCTTTCCAATAAAGTGTGACTTGTGACATTTTCTGGCCTGGTGTTTTTCAACCTTAGCACTTTAAGAGGTGTGGACTTGGACTGCCTGGGGAATCCTGGGAGATGAAATTCATGCAACTTAAAAGTGGCTAAGGTTGAGAAATGCTAGTCTAGGCTAACTCCTCAAGTAAGTAGGAACTACAACTCAGTCCTGTTAATCAGAAAAATACCAACATTGTATGTATGTATGACTGGAAAGAGTGCAGAGAAGAGCAACAAAGATGATTAGGGGACTGGAGACTAAAACATACAACGTATGGTTGCGGGAACTGGACATGGTTAGTCTAGTGAAGAGAAGGACCAGGGGAGATATTATAGCAGTCTTCCAATATTTGAGGGGCTGCGATAAATAGGAGAGGGTTTTCCAAAGCACCTAAAAACCAGACAAAGAACAATGGATGGAAACTGATCAAGGAGAGAGATTCAACCTGGAAATAAGGAGGAATTTTCTGACAGAGCAATCAACCCATGGAACAGAAGTTGCCTTCAGAAGTTGTGGGAGCTCCGTCACTGGAAGCTTTCAAGAAGAGACTGGACTGCCATCTGTCCAAAATGGCATCTCCAGCTTGGGTGAGAGGTTGAACTAGATGATCTATAGGGTCCCTTCCAACTCTTTTATTCTGTTATTTGGTATGCGTGTATGTGTACAAACACAAATATGGAAGTATTTATGAAGTTAAGCGTCATTTTTCTAGCTGTAGCTAGTAGAGATTTTACATGGTTGTAGCCCTCTTCTGCCAGTAGATGGTGCCACAAGAACGGTCTTAAGCTCATAAGTTTGAAAAGTGGAGAAATAACTAGCTTATTTTCTGAACGCCATTCCTCAAGATCCAAATGCAAAGCCAGGTATGATTTCTGCCAAGAACCAAACTGTGATTTAAAAAAAAATATGGCTTTGGGGAATGAAATGGTACAGCCTCATTTGGTGGAAGAAGCAGAGATCTATCGATAGATCAGCTTTCTCCGTTGTGGAGCTTCCATATCTGTGGAGGCTGCAGGTCACACTTGGCTCAATTCTTGCTGCTGTCGAAGGAAATATGCCACTTTCTCCTTGGGGAACCTTACATTCAAAATTCCTTTATTTTGCCTACCTGTTTCTGGTTGACCAGGCTGGTGACCCCAGCTAGGCAACTCCAGCTAAGCTCTGAAAGCTAAACAGGGTGTACATGGTCCAGATTTTGATGAAATACCACCATGAAATGGCGGTAAACTAGGAAGGAAGCAAAAGAGTGGCAGGTGTGGGCAATGACAAATTATGCTGGAGTCAATAAATCTACATGGTTATATTGCACAAGGAAGAGCTTGTCCCCAAGAAGACTTAATGTGTGTGATTGTCCATTTTGTGTCACTTCTCAGAAGATATTCTCAGAAATTGAAGTGTGCTTTAAAAAAATATATTCCACAAATATCTAGTATAGGGGCTATGATCCCTTAAGAGTGTATTTTGAAAGCGTTTCTAATACTGTATATAATTTCTGAAAGAAGCTTCATGAAGTATCAGGAGTATAAAAAGTCTACAAAATAAAAAACAAACAAACCCCATTTTCATAAATATCCTACTAACAGAAGCAAAAAATCTTACAAAAAGGTTTCTGACTCTTCTGGTTTGAACAGTTTGTCCTGACAATCCTACTTCCTTGGAGTCAGGCAATGGACTTCGGTGACTCTGGATGGTTTTTTTCTTGTCTTAGGAAATAATCAAGGCTAAGCTACATGTTACACATAGGCACCATAATTGGAGAGTGGCCAGCGTAGAAGAACTTTCAGAATGGACTTGTCAATATTTATTCACCAGCTCTTGTCCAACATGTAAACTCTGAATTTACCTTGTCAATGTATGTTTGCCAACAGTTTGATCTTCAAATCTAAGAGAATAATAACAGAGTTGGAAGGGACTTTGGAGGTCTTCTAGTCCAGCCCCCTGCTCAAGCAGGAGACCCTACACCATTTCAGACAAATGGCTGCCCTGTCTCTTCTTAAAAACCTCCAGTGATGAAGCACCCACAACTTCTGATGGGAAGTTGGTTGATGGTCCACTGGTTGATTGTTCTCACTGTCAGGAAAGTTCTCCTTAGTTCTAGGTTGCATCGCTCCTTGATTACTTTCCATCCATTGCTTCTTGTCCTGCCTTCTGGTGCTTTAGTAAATAAGTTGACTCCCTCCTCCTTGTGGTAGTCCCTCAAATATTGGAAAACTGCTATCATGTCACCCCTAATCCTCCTTTCACTAGACTAGACATATCCAATTCCTGCAACTGTTCTTTATATCTTTTAGCCTACAGCCCCCTAAATAATCTTTGTTGCTCTTCTCTGCACTCTTTAATAATAATCTGCATGCCATTGAAAATTCACCAATAAAAGCAATGCATATGGATTCAGAGAATGCCTGTCCTGAATTTTAGAGTTTCATTAAAGGAGGAAAAACCACAAATTCCTGTCAACTGGGGAATGCAAGCGTACGAATTAGTTCAGGTGTTAACTTGGCTAGAATTTCAAAAACATCTGAGCACTCCAGAACATGAATTTGAAGAGCTGGTTAGGAATAATTTCACTACATGTTCTCTTAAGTAATTCTAAACATTTACAATATTGTATTCTCACACTGGGGCATTTGGTTGTGTAGATTTGGTTGCTAATTAATGACATGGATTTGTGGGGAAATAAGTTTGCCTAAGAAATGAGGGTGGCATTTTAAGGAGCCGTGGTGGTGCAGTGGTTAGAATGCAGTATTGCAGGCTAATTCTGCCAGTGGTTCGATCCTGACCTGCTCAAGATTGACTCAGCTTTTCATCCTTCTGAGGTGGGTAAAATGAGGACCCAGATTGTTGGGGGCAAGAGACTGACTCTGTAAACCGCTGAGAGAGGGCTGGAAAGCACTATAAAGCGGTATATAAGTGATAAGTGCTATTGCAATTAAGTTTGCCTTTTTAAAAAAAAGGACCTTAAAAAGTTAGTGGGGAGCTTTGAAAGGACAGCTCATTTTGGAGATGATAGTTCTTTGCCTCTGAGATAGAGTGAGACATCAATGAAAATATCTTTTATTTTTGTTTTTGTTTTACATTTGTTCCTAGTTGAACATAATCCCAGTTGTGCTCTTGGGGATGTGTTCTACATATTTTTTTCCGGAGTAAATGTTTTTCAATATCCCTTTCCAAGAGAGAAACCCTTTGAGACAATGAGCAGAAGTAACCATTCCTAAATGTGCACACGTTTGTGTTGTTTTAATGTGTTGGTGTGTATTTTAAAGTAAACTGTGAAGGGACTGTTGTAGTTAGCATGACTCTGCTTCAAAAGGCAACCTGGTTCCAGTGTGAAATAATAACAGCACATTTAAGAAGGACAAGTTGTTGCATTTTTAACTTGGTGAGTCGTTTAATTAAAACCTTTTCTGTGCTTCGAGAAGTAAGATCAGCAGATAAAATAGTTCACTTTGAAGTTGTGTTTCTTAGCTGAAGTATCCAAGCCATGGTGTGTTTCGTGAATTATGAAAGAGTTTGGGAGTGGGGGGAATTCATTTCCTCCACATAGAATCCTGAAATATAATCCGTGTTTCTTTAATAGTGCCAGTGATTTATCTTGCAATTAACTTCGTACGTGTTGGGTTCACACACAGTTGCAGTAGACCAAAGACTCTGTTCAGAGAGCATCTGGTTTCTATCTCTAACCACATCATCACATGTGGCTGGCGAACCCCAGTTTGGGACTGGTCTTGTCTAGGATCAGCTGCCAGTCATCTGTCAAATGTTTGCTGAGGTGAACTCATCCTGTTATTTGCCTGCCCTGTTTTGCAAAACAAAAACAAAAAACAAAGAACTGGACAGAATTAAAACGGGGAGAAAAAAGGAAAGAAATGGAAATTTGACATAAGGTTTCGTGCATGCAGATTGTGCATCGTGTGTGAAATATTGCTTGTGACACATTGACCACTGGCTGAATCCATCCCCAGATGCTAAATATTAATAGATAATCATTAAAGGAATGCTTGGTTGATGAAAGGCTATTTAAGCCCTAATATTTTAATCATATGAGCCTAGGACAGAAATATCATGTTGACCTTGAATCATCTTGTCCCACTTGTCACCAGTGTCCTATACTTGAGATAGACCATCAATAAGTCGTGCTTAGACACTTGGTTCCTATGAACGAGACAGATTTGGCTCTTAATTCTTCTCAAATTACCAAGGAAGGGATGTCAAAATATGGCACTGATGAGGCCACTCTTGGAATACCACATCCAGTTCTGATATAAACACAATGCTGAGACTCCAAAAACAGTACAGAGAAGAGCAACAAAGATGATAAGAAGTCTGGTGGTTAAATCCTATGATGAATGGTTAAGGGAACTAGGTATATCTGTCTAGCTTCTCAGTCATCCAGGTCATGGTTGTCCCAAATCAGTGGTGGGATTCAAATAATTTAACAACTGGTTCTCTGCCCTAATGATTGCTTCCAACAACCAGTTCACCAAACTGCTCAGAAAGTTAACAACCGGTTCTCCTGAAGTGATGCGAACTGGCTGAGCCCCACCACTGGTCCCAAATGTGCTTTTTTCAAGAGGCAACTTGACTTTCTGATTTTTCTTTGAAGGTGTTTCACTTCTCATCCAAGAAGCTTCCTCACTTCTGATTCTATGGACCTTCTCAGTCATCCAGGTCATGGTTGTTCTCAAGAGGCAACTGGACTTTCTGGGTTTTTCTTGAAGACATTTTGCTTCTCATCCAAGAAGGTTCTTCAGCTATCATTCTATGGACCTTCTCAGTCCTCCAGGTCATGGTTGTCCCAAGGGTGTTTTTTCAAGAGGCAACTGGACTTTTTGATTTTTCTTTGAAGACGTTTCGCTTCTCATCCAAGAAGATCTGAAAGAAACTCCTTGGATGAGAAGTGAAATGTCTTCAAAGAAAAACCAAAAAGTCCAGTTGCCTCTTGAAAAAGCACATTTGGGACATACCTGTCCCATACCTGTCAAAGAGAAGGATTGAGTTGACCTGATAGCTGTCTTCCAATACTTGAGGGACTATCACAGAAAGATAGGGATTGACGTATTCTCCAAAGCACCAAAGGGAAGGACAAGAAGTAATGAGTAGAGGCTTATTAAAGAGAGATCCAACCTAGAAGTAAAGAGAAATTTTCTGACAGTGAGGACAATTAATGAGTGGAACAACTTGCCTCCTGAAGCTGTGGGTGCTCCATCACTGGAGGTTTTCAAAAAAACAAACTGGGCAGCCATTTCACTGGGATGGTGTCAGGTCTCCTGCTTCAAGCAGGAGGTTAGGCTAGAAGACCTCCAAGGTCCCTTCCAGCTTTATGATTCTATAATTCTAGTTCATCAGGTCAGGGAGAAAACAGATGCTATTACGTTTGAATTGGGTCTATTCTTAGTTAGGTGCTCCTTTTCTTTATTGCTTAGTGTACGGTGCAACCACAGAGAGCCAGTTGGGTGTTGTGTTTGTTATGTACATAACATAGTTGGGTTGACAATATAAAAAACACAAATATATATGTCTGCAGCTTTAAGGAAAAATACTGTAATGCATTATGCTGTGTTCTGATTGGTTGAAATGCTGCAAGTTGCCATAGGAGGGAGCTATAGATCATGGTTTAACTCTCTCCCCCACTGAAGATCTCTGTTGATGCTGATACTGACTCTCTCTCTGACTGAATATAGACTGATACTGACTAACTCTGTTTACTTTGATATTCTGTTGATATCAAAGATTATCTGTTGTATTATGGTTTGATATTTGTCTGCTGTAAAAGACATGAAAAGGTTTGTCTGCTGTAAAAGACATGAAAAGGGTAAGAAAACTTTATAACTGGATACTGCTGGACTGTTAAAACGTGTATGACCTGGACTGTTTATTTGGACTGTGCTTTCTTAGAGTAAACATTAACACAATTTGGTGTGTCTCTGTGTGGCTGTGTATTTATTCATAACTGTTCTCATATCCATTTCCATGTGCATATCCTTGTTACACAAGGGTTACTCTGCATATATCCTAACAGTGTTTTAGGTACCGCACTACAAAACAGGTGACTGTGAATTCTAGTCACAGTTGGTGATCAGTCCCTCCCTCTCTTAGCCCTAGGAGGAAGGATTATTTGAAATATTTAAAAAAAAACACCCTGCAAAAAAAAACCCTTGTCTAGTTGCCAAGAATCAGCGCTGACTTGAAAACAAGCCCCTGTCCCCCCAGATCTGAACAACCAGGTCCATTGGATTTATCTCCAGATTAAATTAGCATGTGGATGCAGACAACAGATTAATTAAGTCATTAAACTGAGCAGCTATCGCTTAACTCTTAAGAACCTTGGTGGTGCAGACTGTTAAACACCTAGCACTTAGCTCCAGCTGCCTGCAATTAGTGCAGGCTCGAATCCCACCAGGCTCAAGGTTGACTCAGCCTTCCATCCCCCCAGGGTAGGTAAATTGAGGACCCAAGATTGTTGGGGGCAATAAGCTGACTTTGTAAAAATGCCGCTGGGGGTGGGGGCAAAAAGCCCTAGTAATAAGCAGGCATATACAATAGAATGAAGGCTATTGCTGAGCACATTGGGTTGTGCTCCAAAGATTGTAAGCCACCCTGAGTCTCTGGAGAAGGGCAGCATATAAATGTGAATTTAAAAAAAAAACTCTTGATGCACAATGAGAAATTATTCTAATGCAATTCAACCAGGATAAAGTGTTAGAGTAGCAATAGCAAGCAGGGATGTGATGGCTCAGTGGCTAAGACGCTGAGCTTGTCGATCAGAAGGGTTGGCAGTTCAGAGGTTCGAATCCCTAGTGCCGCATAACAGAGTGAGCTCCCGTTCCTTGTCCCAGCTTCTGCCAACCTGGCAGTTCAAAAGCACGTAAAAAATGCAAGTAGGAAAATAGGAGCCACTTTGGTGGGAAGGTAACAGCGTTCCATGCACCTTTAGTGCTTCATCATTGCTGGCCACATGACCACAGAGACGTCTTTGGACAGCGCTGGCTCTTTGGCTTTGTGACAGAGATGAGCACCGCCCCCTAGAGCCGGAAATGTCTAGCACTAGAACCTTTACATTTACCTTTTAGCAATAGCAATAGTACTTAGACTTATATACCGCTTCACAGTGCTTCACAGCCCTCTCTAAGCAGTTTACAGAGTCAGCCTCTTGTTCCCCCAACAATCTGAGTCCTTGTTTTGCCCACCTTGGAAGGATGGAAGGCTGAGTCAACCTTGAGCCTGGTTGGATTCAAACTGCCAAACTGCAGGCAGCCAGCAGTCAGCAGAAGTAGCCTGCAGTACTGCACTCTTAACCACTGCACCACCATGGCTCTTAATAAGGAGTATTCCTTCTTAAGGAGAATAGCCGCAATTTATCTGTAATGTGGGCTGACATTTCCCTCTTTTTGGCAGTCTGAGCTAAGTAGAGAGAGAGAGAGACCAGAAATAATTGCCCTTAAGAGTTGTATATATCAACTCGCATCGACTCAAAGAAGATATTTTATAATAAATGAAACCATTGATTGTAACGAAGCACAATGTCCTTTCACGGCGGTAGGTTTTGCAAACTTCACTGAGAGCCCTTTGTCTCTTTTTGCAAACGGGTGCGTGTCAAGACAAGAAAAATTGTGCACCTGTTGGCACCATTTCCCCCCCCCATCTTCTGCCACTACAGTACAAAATGTCCCTGTTTCAGTCACATTTGTGCAGAGCAGATGAAATATCTTCCTAAGTTGTGACTCAAGTGATTTGACTCCAAAACAACACTTGCTGTCCTAAAACAATATCCATTCATCCTTTCTTTTTGCAAGGATTTGAAAGTAAAGAATAATAATTACACTTATAACCCAATTGCTTCAGGCAAGTTTTAAAGGAAGGAGTAAGAAAAGCAAAATGCAGGATTATTGTTGTTGTTGTTGCTGTTGCTATTATTATTATTATTATTATTATTATTATTATTATTATTATTATTAATAATTGCACAGTCAGCCAGATGTTCAGAACTGGGTTTGGCATTTTTGTCTACCTATCTAGTCCTTCCCAAGGACCTGGGATAGACAAATCTGGATATTGGATGGTGTTACAGATATTGCTGCAGGATGGAAGCTGTTCCAAGTCAAGCTGCCTTCTGCAATTGACTGATGACAAATTTGTCAATGCCTATGTTCAAATGGTGCTCCAGTTGTTTTGGGACTGCACCCAAGACACCTATTACTATTGGTACTACCTTTGCTTGCCTTTGCCATAGTTGTTCTATTTCTATTTGTAGGTCTTTGTATTTTGTTATCTTCTCCAATTCTTTCTCTTCTCTTCTGCTGTCTCCAGGCACTGCCACATCCACTCTCCAGACTTTTTTGTCTTCCTTATCAATGACAACTGTTAAGTCTGGGGTGTTATGTGGCAGGTGCTTGTCTGTCTGGATTCTGAAGTCCCAGAGCAATTTAACTTTTTTTATTTTCTATGACTTCTTCTATTTTATGCTCCCACCGGTTCTTGCTTCCAGGCAAATGATATTTCTTGCAGGTCTTCCAATGTACCACTGTTGCTACTTTGTCATGCCACTGCTTGTAGTCAGTATGTGCGATCTTCTTGCAGCAGCTTCCCAGGTGGGCCACTGCTTCTTCAGCTTCTTTGCATAGGTGGCACTTACTGTCTGTTCCTGTCTTCTCAATTCTGGCTTTGTATACATTTGTACTTAAGGCTTGGTCTTGCTCAGCCAGAATTAATCCCTCGGTCTCTTTTTTTAACTTTCTTGCTCTTAGTCCTTGCCAGGTCTTGGTCTTCTTCTTCTTCTTCTTCTTCTTCTTCTTCTTCTTCTTCTTCTTCTTCTTCTTATTATTATTATTATTATTATTATTATTATTATTTTCTTATTATTATCATTATCATCATCATCATCATTATTATTATTATTTTAACGTTAAGTCTGAATCTATTGAAATATATGGACCACGGAAATATATTGCCATTAAATATCTTATCAACCAGCAGCTTGCCCAAAATATTTTGGAAAATAGTTGCGTAATTCAGTTGACCTTGACTTACAACAGCTCATTTAGTGGCCATTTGAAGTTACAATGATATTGAAAAAAAAGTGACTTAGGACCGTTTTTCACACTTACGACTGTGGCAGCATCCCCTTGGTCAGTTGATCAAAATTGGCAACTCACAGTTACGACGGTTGCAATGTCCCGGGATCAGGTGATCCCTATTTGCAACCTTCTGATGAATCATGGGGGAAGCCATATTTGCTTAAGAACCTGTTCTGTCTCCCCTTCCCTTCCCCAGAAGGTAAGGAACTTGGCAGCAACACTAGCACAGAGAGTCACGCTGGCCTGTCTCCAAAATCCAAGTTATCTCTCCCGATAAGAGTGTTGGCAGTCACCCAGGCTCTCACTGCCAAATTTGGAGCTGACAAGAAATGAAGTACTCACAGAAGGACTGATTTATTCCCCAAAGTCCAGAAACCAAATCAGGCACACAGACGGAATCCTCGGCTTATTCCACACTTTGTCACGTACAGAGTTTGTAACGTAGGCACACCCACTTTTATATCTGGTGGGGTGTGGTCCAGCTCAATCTCTGGCCCTCCCACGCCCCCTACGTTGCTGCTGACGTTTGTCCCCCTGACGTTGCCTGGGATCAAGCCAGGAATCCTCCTCCTCCCTCCCTCGCCGTGGCCATACTGATACGCATCTCTCAGGCTGTTCCTCTTGGCTTTCCGAAGAAACCTGAGGCATTGCCAGGGAGGAAGGTCCTGGGGAGGGAGACCTTGCCAGGGAGGAAGGTCCTGGGGAGGAAGGCCCTGGTGAGGAAGGCATTGCCTGTTCCTCCTCTTCTTCATCATCCAGGTCCTCTTCCTCTGTCAGCACAGGCTCACAAGGCGGGGCCACAACAGAACCCCTTGTTACTAACAACTATGGCAAGGAAGGTGGTAAAATCAGGCAAAACCCACTTAACAGATGTCTGACTTAACAACAGAAATGTGGGGTTTCTCAACTGTGGTTGTAAGTTGAGAACTACCTGTAATATACATTTGTTTAAGGAAGAATGTTCAGGAATTGATTCGCAACTGGAGTTGTGACATTCCTGCACTTTTTAAGGTTAGGTGAAGGCTGAAAGCTTTTGAGAGAATCATAAAATCCCAGGGCTGGATGGGACCTTAGAGGTCTTCTAGTCCAGCCCCCTGCTCAAGCAAGAGAACCTATACTATCTCAGGCAAGTGACTGTCCAGTCTGTTCTTTAAAATCCCCAGTGATGGAGCACCCATGATTTCTGAAGGCAACTTCTGTTCCACTGGTTAATTGTCCTCACCGTTAGGAAGTTTCTCCTCAATTCCAGGTTGCTTCTCTCCTTGATTGGTTTCCATCTGTTGCTTCATTCTCCTGCCTTCTGGTGCTTTGGAGTATAGGTTGATCTTCTCTTCTTTGGGGCAGCCCCTCAGATATTGGAAGACTACTATCATGTCACCCCTCGTCCTTCTCTTTGTTAGACTACACATACCCAGTTTGGTTTGGCCTCCTGATCGCTTATCATCTTTGTTTTCCTTTCTTCTCTGCGCTCTTTCTAACATCTCAGCATCTTTTTTTTTCTATTGTGACCAAAGCTGGACAGATGGGGAGAAGAACAAAATATTTGAGCAAGAATAAAATGTTCCCAGGTTCAGAAATTGAACAGAACATCTAGTGCTTCAAAAGTGAAGGAGGTAGAGTTGTTACCAAACTCATTGGGGACATCTGGAGTATATATGCAGGACGTGGCCAAGGGGGTATTTATTTGCTGCCAATCGTATATAATAGAGGACTATACAAGATTCCTTGCTGTCTTGGGACAGACTGACCTTTCCCTCTTTGATAATTGGCTTACATTTAAAGAAAAAAAATGACTTAATAGTGTTGGTTGCATAATTAAGATTCCCAGGAAAACAAGCTTGTCTCTCCTGCTTACATTCCAGTTGATGTATTAGGAGTTTTATTTTGGAAAGGGAGTTGGCCTATTTTTTTCCCCTCCCCCTGGGACATGGATTTATGTCTGAGCTCATTGCCAAACTTGCAGCATCTTCATAACATCCCTCAGCTATTTCTGAAGTGCTACAGAGCCCGTCCTTGGGACCATTATGTTGATACTACAAGGGTTGGTTGACTCCCGAACAGGGGGGAATTCTTCTGGTTTGGCACAGTTCGGGTGAACCGGTAGCGCCGAGGATCAGCTGTGAGAGAACCGGTTCACTCCAAAGATCAGCTATTGGGTCCACCCACCCACCCCACCTCTGTGCTTTTATCCTGGTTTTCAATCTCAGGTGATTCGTGCAGCACAGCGAATTGCCACATGTCAGCAGTTCAATACACAGAGATTGCTGGAGAAGGTCAGTAGCAAATGCTCTGCATGCAAAGCGAACCGGTTGTTAACACTGGTTGAATCACACCCCTGCTCCCAACAATGAGCTCTGTTGATAGGTCAGTTATGTTTTAGATGGAAACCTCAAAGCAGTCGCAAAGGTACATACAGATCTGTTGAGTGTTGGAACTAAGGGGGAGCCATGACTTCATCGCATCTCTGTGGAGCTTTCAAAGACTCAGTTGTCCGTCAAATGTTTCAATCAGAATAGAGCTGGAAGGCACCTTGAAAGACTTCTAATCCAGCTCCCTGCTTAACCAGGAGACCCTATACCATTTCAGAGAAAGTGGCTGTCCAGTCTCTTCTTAAAACCTCACTGGATGTTTATTAGAGCTTTGTCCCTTGATCAGCAATTCCCAGGTGTTTGCTTGTTTTTAAAGGAAGAGGTCCTATAGCCATAAAAAGTTTGACAATCCCCATCCTAGATGATGCCTGGAAACCTCACTTAACAGATAACAGAATAACAGAGTTGGAAGGGACCTTGAAGGTCTTCTAGTCCAACCCCCATACCATTTCAAAGGGCTCTCCAGTCTCTTCTTAAAAACCGCCAGTGATGGAGCACCCACAACTGCTGGAGGCAAGTCATTCCATTGATTAATTGTTCTCACTGTTAGGAAGTTCCTCCTTAATTACAGGTTGCTTCTCTCCTTGATTAGTTTCCATCCATTGTTTCTTCTCCTGCCGTCAGGTGCTTTGGAGAATAATTTGCCCCCCTCTTCTTTGTGGCAGCTCCTCAAATATTGATACACTGCTATCATGTCTCCCCTAGTCACTTTTCACTCATGAAGGTAGTTCCTATGCAACTTTCTTATGTACCAATAAAGGAGAATATTTGTAGCTCGGGGTTGAATTGAGAGGCCCTTGGTGCTCTCTGAGCTTGGTTGTTTTCTTGCAGAAGTTTCATTGCCCAACTAGGTAACATCATCAGTGCTAGTAAGGAGTGGGATTTGCACTCAGTGAGAACCAATTAAGAGCGCTCAGAACAAACTCAGGCACTCAGTGGACCTACAGCAAACCCCACTCCTTCCTAGCACTGATGATGTTACCTAGTTGGGTAATGAAATGTCTGCAGAAAAACAACCAAGCTCAGAAACCACCCGGGACCCTTCAATCCTCTCGTGTCCCTGGCAGGAGAACAACCGGATCTCAAAATTTTGCCCCTCTATTTTCTGTTCTATTTGTCCCCATCCCTATGACTTGTCACTTGTGGAGAAATCAGCTCCCAGATCTGGACTGTGAAAATCCAGATAGCTTTGAAAACTTCAAAGAGAGAAGCAACCTGGAATTAAAGAGGAACTTCCTAACAGTGAGGACAATTAATCAATGGAACAGCTTTGCCTTCAGAAGTTATGTGTGCTCCAACACTGGAGGTTTTTAAGAAGAGACTGGACAGCCACTTGTCTTGGATGGTATAGGCTCTCCTGCTTGAGCAGGGGGCTGGACTAGAAGACCTCCAAGGTCCCTTCCAGCTGATTCATTCTAAAAGTTATCTGGAGCCATTAACTGTCTTGAAATGAAACCTCCCCGACCATGGCAACAACAGGGAATATACAGAGATTTCTGCAAATTTATAGTCTTAGCGTCATTTGGATGCTAAGGGAACTTGATCTTATTCCAAACCAAGAATGACACATTCATCTAGGAACACACACACACACACCAGGTTATCCTAACTATAGGATAAGAACTGTAGGGGCAAGAACGAATGGTCAAAATAAATGCATGGATATATAATGTCACTATATCCCTAGAGCTTAACCTTTGAACTTTGTTATGCCTTCACATTACTGACCTCCCTTGCTGGATTTCCTCTCAATGCGGTGTCCCCTGCGTGCAAGAGAAATTAAGTGCAGGAACTTGAAATATGAAGATAAATATATTCTTGTCAAATAATTTTTTTTTGTTTCGGTGAGAAGGGTTGAGTCTTTTGTTCTCTTTATCTCTTTTCAAAAAGTGCCCAGACTGCCTGTCTCCAAATCCTGTTAAGTCGACAGGAAATCTGTTGGGTTCATTTTTTAAAAAATTTCCATCCTCAACAGGCAGGTCCAGAGATATGAGGCTGTATTGTATCCTGGGTTATATCCTTTGCAGTGGTGAAAATAAATTATAATAATCCTACTCAGGGAGTACCAATAAAACTATGATGCAACACACAGCCCTCTGCTCATTTACGTTGCTTTTAAACACGGCTTTGCATGATTGTCACCTTGTGACCAGCAAACACATTGTGCTTAGAGCAGTTAAATTGAAAATGGTATGTGAACAATGATCCCTTCAGGATAGGCAATGAAGATTGGGACAAATGTTGGATTTCGGTGTCAAACCATTTGTCAGGATTCCGGCGCTTAATCCCATTTAAATCATGAGTCTCGAGCCAAACTTCCAAAACTTCAAAAGGATTTATTGGGAGTTAACATGTCTGGCACTGCCTGGGTGTAGCAGGCTCTGAGACACATCATTCATTGTCACCCTTGACCCTGGTTTCCCCCCCCCCAATGCCCTGGGTGTATTGTAATTCATATTCTCCAATGAGACACATCCATAGCCCAGAGTCATCAATCATGCTCTCCAGTTAGAATTTTGCTTGGCAGAAACTTTGGTCATCTAGTTACTATCTTTGAAAACTATTTATGGAATGCACTTTTGGTTTTGCAAGCTCTTCACTGCTTCCCCCTCCCTTTCTGTTGGCAACTCTAAAAGACCATAGAAATATTTTATGAGTTGACACCATTATTTTTACTAAAAGGAGAGAATGTTTGCAGGTTGGAAATGAGGGGTCCTTGGTGCTGAGTATTTGAGAGGTGGCAGCCCCTCAAATATTGAAATACTACTATCATGTCCCCCTTAGTCCTTCTTTTCTCTAAGGTAAAGGTAAGGTTCCCTTCGCACATCCATGCTAGTCATTTCCGGCTCTAGGGGCAGTGCTAATCTCCGTTACAAAGCCGAAGAGCCAGCATTGTCCAAAGACGTCTCCATTGTCATGTGGCCGGCATGACTGAATGCTGAAGGTGCATGGAACGCTGTTACCTTCCCACCGAAGTGGTGCCTATTTTTCTACTTGCGTTTTTTACGTGCTTTCAAACTGCTAGGTTGACAGAAGCTGGGACAAGTAACGGGAGCTCCCTCCGTTACACGGCGCTAGGGATTCAAACCGCCGAACTGCTAACCTTTCTGATCGACAAGCTCAGCATCTTAGCCACTGAGCCACTGCATCCCTTCTCTAGAGTGGTCAAACTCAATTCTTGCAACTGTTCATCGTATGTTTTAATCTCCAGGCCTTTAATAATCTTAGTTCCTCTTCTTTACACTTCTCCTGTATTTCGGTGATAAAATGAAGATCCTTATCACCCAAATATCAAGGGCGTGAGGTTGAGACAAGAGTGGCCAGACCAAAGCTATCTAGGCAATTTTTATGGCTTAGGGTATATTTGAAGCTGGACTTCTCCAGTTGTAAGTCAATAGCTTAACCGATTTCCCATTGTTTATTACTATACTGTAAGTACCATTGCACTAATTTAACATATGCACACCATTTTTATTATTTTCTGTTTCAAATCCTGACAGGTGAGGGATGGCTTACCTGTAAGATGCACTGAGGGCATCTGGAATCTGAAAAGGCCCCCTGGAGCAAAAGGCTTGAGTTGTGAAATCCAGATCACCTCCGGACTGTTGAAACATTTGCCTTCAGACCAGAGAAACTCCGGTCTGAGCCAAATTAAGGGACGCTGTCTTCTCCATTAGCCAAGAAAGGATGTTCTTTCACGGGTAAGCCCAATGAAAAGGAAACAGATAGTGTTGCATGTGTATTGTTGTGTGTGCTTATTTTTGGATGAAGAATTCTAGTAGGAACTGCTGACTGATTGCTTTCTTGACCAAGTTGTTGCTTGCACTGGCTGTGTAAAAGCCTCTAACCTCAATGCCTGTGAGGGAGAACCATGGATTGATTTGTTCTGAGATTCATTGGTTGTCTTGGTTAACCATGATTAGGATTAAGAGTTGTGGCTGGGGACAATGACTGCCCAAATACTGTGTTTTCCAAAAATAAGACCCTCTATTTTTTTTTTGCCACAAAAAAGGTACCAGGTCTTATTTTTGGGGGATGTCATCCACTGACTAACCCCACTTGCATGCATCGCCCCTGATCTCCTTTTCGCTGTCAGAGGCCTTCAGGAACTTCTTCTTCTGCGACTGGCAAGGCTTTCCTGAAGGCCTCTGCATCCCATAATAGAGCTATGGATCAATCCAGAGTTTGTTATCAGCTACAGAGGCCTTCAGGAAAGCCTTGCCAGCTGCAGAAAAAATGGGCCGGCAAGGCAGGTGTCGGGATGTGTGAGGCCTGGCTACAACTGTCCAAAGGTAAGTAGTAGGGCAGCTTCACACACCCCATCCCCACCTTAGCTTAATTTTTAGCCATGCACTCTGGAGTGGGCAGGATCTTAATTAGGGCTTATTTTGAGGGAGGGCTTATATTGGGTGCATGTGTAAAATTCCCAGCCAGGACTTACTTTCAGGGCAGGTCATATTTTTGGGGAAATCAGGGTAGTGACCCCAATATCTGATCTCAGAGGAAGCATCTCCTTGAATAACAGAATGAGAAGGGCTGATGGCTGACCAGGTAGTCCATGACTTACCACCATTCGTTTAGTGACTGTTCAAAAGTAAGATGGCCCTGAAAAAAAAATGACTTCATACTTATGACCATTGCAGTATCCCCATGGTCACGTGTTTGAAATTGGGAGGCTCAGCGTGTATTTATGTGGAGTCATGTGATCGATTTTTCAGGACTTTCTGACAAACGACATCAATGGGGAAGCCCAATTCACTTAATGGCTGTGTTACAAACTTAAACTGGAGTGGTTCACTTCACAACCGTGGCAAGAAAGATTATAAAATGGGCAAAACTCACTTAAGAACTTTGTGGTTTAGAGGATTACCCTATTTCCCTGAAAATAAGACCCAACTGGAAAATAAGCCCTAGGATGATTTTTCAGGATGCTCGTAATATAAGCCCTACCCCCAAAATAAGCCCCCGTTAAGATTTTCAGCCACAGACACATTTAGACCTGCATTTCCCCCAAAATAAGACCTAACTAGAAAATACATCCTAATGTGTCTTTTGAAGCAAAAAAATAATTCAAGATCCTGTCTTGTTTTGGGGGAAACATGGTACCTATGCTCCAGTCTCCCATTCCACATCTGGATTTCATGGTCTCTCCTAGGATTCCCCAATTCCATTCTGGGTTCAGCACAACCTAAAACCCACACAAGGCTCCAAAGAAAGAAAGCAGAGAAGACAGTGGTATTCCTGGTTTGTTTGCAGTATTTTAATACAGCATTAAACTGCCATAACACTAAAGACAAGGTAATACTATCCAGCAATTAAGGCACATGTCGGAATGCCATTTTATGGACAATCCACAGCAGAATTTCGACAGTCTTTTCCGCAACCCTTTTTTATATAGTCAGTTGTCACTTTGGTGGCTGAGCTAAGCCTGTCTTCTCTGAGGCCCGTGTCCATAGAAAAGTTATTATTTTCTTCATTAAAAAAAAAAAGCTGTACAAGTTAATGACCGGTTAAAGAAGAGAAAAATTATACAACTGAGAACTCAAATGAGTACAGCTAGAATTTTTTTTAAAGTAAGTAATTAAACTAATTGAAATTGGCAGAAATTAATATAACGACAACATTAGTTTCATATATTGTAGTTTGCTGCTCTAAATAACTTTTGTAAGAGACATTAAGAGCTCAGTGCAGGTCCGAGCTCGCTTTAAACAGGGTTTAAAACAAACAAACAATCTTAATATAACAGAACTATGGGAAACCATAAAGAATAAGATGCATATAATATACATGATTCTAGCATGCATATTGTATCACGTTATGCATTCTAAATAAAAATAATCACAAAATGCTTATATCACTGCAACCCTTTCTCAGTTACAGCTGATGACCACGTGCATTGCTTTAATGCCAGTGTTATTGCTTTCCAGACCTCAATGATATGTTTCTTCAACAATTTTCAGCATCGCTGGGTAGGGCAAGACTTACCCTGCTCACCTCTAAGATGCAGTGTAAAAAAATAAACACATCCAACCATACTATGGTATTTATGAAACAGCAACTCTTTGGATCATTTCACACTTTACATAAGAAGACACCCGGAGTTCTCCAAGAGAGAAAGAGAGTGCATGCCACAAAGAATGGTGCTCAACTGTCTAGCAGACCAATCTGGTTCATGTATGTGCTTTTTACTTTCTGAAGTTTGACCCTTCAGTTATGGAAATTGTTGGAATTCATTGTTGGAATGTATGTCTATGCAACAACTACAGTAGTATTCAGCCAGTAGATGGCAGTGTTTATAAGTTTGGATCTATGCTATATTCTCTATGCTCTAAGTAAGTAATTCCTGTTTCCTGATACAGTGGAACAGTTAAGCAGTAAAGCACATGGTGATAGTGCTTTACTACTCTGTGGTGCTATATATAAACAGAATTTCTAACAGAAATTAAAATTGTTTTTTTTAACAGAAAGATCTTAGATGTGCATTTAAGTGGAATGTGTGAAAAATATCCAAAGAGCATTTATGCTTCAGTTTTTATCTATGCACTAGAGTTTCTGCTGACAATGGGCAGATGTGGCAGTCATTAGGCCCAGCCCAAATGCATGTCTTAGGTCTGAATTGTTAGTGTGTTTCTCTCAAGGCCATTAAGTGGAAAAAAAGTAACTCCAAAACCTGATTCTTACAAAATCAGTCCTAGCTTTTCTAAAAAGGCAATAATACTTTCCATAATACACATATAAATAAGTTGAATAAGCATATTAATATAAGTTCTAAACACCCAAATAATACACTGGTTACTTAATACTGATATTTTCATCCAAATATAAGCAACAAGAAGAACAATATGGCTTAAAAGAATGGCAAGGCTTCATTTTCTTGTCAGAATTATGTATCAACTTTCATATAATATTCTATGTAGACAATATTTCCTTCTTAATGTAGCTCGGTTGCATATTTTATACAGACAAAGGCACTGTAAAAAAGAAAAAGAAAAAAAATAACAAATTCCTTCCATAAATATTTTCTTGAGGATACACCCTTAATTTTGTATAATACTTAAGAAAACTCTTAGCTCGGTTAGTATCATAGTATAGAAAACTAAGACCCTTTCTGGAAGCTTCAGAGTTGTAAAAACACTTTTAAAAAGCCTCGAGCAAAACTAACAATAGTAATTTTAAAAGACCCTCAAATATATACAGAAAGGTTACTGCAAAGTCTTCCAATAACAATTCAGTATTACAAAGAAATATTTGTAACCATTCAAAAATTTTAAACATCTAAAAAGTTCTCCAAAATACACACAGTATTAAAAAAAATGGAGAGGAACACTATGTCAAGTATAACTCAAGATAAATACACTTCGGCAAGTAAAACTGTAAAATATTTCATAACAAGGGAGAGTAAACATTAATATCCATGGACTACATGTATTAACTGCACACGATTGTCCCTTTGACAATTATCCTAAGAAAACACAAGCCTTCATTTTGTTCAGTTACCCTAATAGGCTCAATCAGTGCTACAATCGCACAGAAATATTTATAGATGCAGTGGTTTTTTGCAGACGTGAACAGAAAGAGCACTGAAATTTTGGCTAGGTATAAAGTCATGTCTTACAACAGCGGCCCCCAACCCTTTGGGGCACCAGGGACCAGTTCTGTGGGGAGACGTTTTCCCGTGGACTGGAGAGGACATGGTTTCGCATGCTGCCCAGAGGTGGTATTCAGCCGGTTCAGACTGGTTCTGGCATACCGGTAGTGGAAAATTTGAGTAGTTTGGAAAATCGGCAAATACCACCTCTGGCTGGCCTCGGCCACCTGCCCCCACCATTACCTCTCCTAAATTGCCTTGTTTTTTTTAGCTCAGCTGATTCACGGGGCAGAATGGATTGCCGCGCCTTAACTGAGCTAAAAAACCACCACAGCTCACCAGCGTTGATATAGAGGGCGGTCTTTGAGCTCTGCGCGCTCTCAGAATTGGTAGGAAAAAAATTGGAAACCCACCACAGATGGGCTTCACTTGTTTGCGTGGCCTGGTTTCTGGCAGGCCGTGGCCCGGGCCAGGTTCACATCCCCCGGGGGTCAGGGACCCCTATCTTACAAGTCAATGTGGCATGAAGCATTCTTAGAAGGCCGAATTAGAATCTAGTCTCTGTTGAATTGCAGTGTCGCAAGGCTGATAGAGGAATTCAATATAAGGCATGTAGGACATCACTGCCCCACTCATCCATGCAAGTCATTTGCAATCCCTGAATGAAAATCTTCACAATCCAGTTTAAAACCAACCCTTTTAGAGGCAATGATCTCAACAGATACTCAAAATCATACCATACACAGTTTGTTTCATCAATAGCGCTATTAATTCTTGCTATCGATTCTTTTCTCAGCTGGCTTTAAAGTCAGGGTGTTTCCTAGAATCTCACGCACACGAAACCTACACTCTGAGTTCTGTCTGCCACTGACTTTAATCAAATTGCAGAATGCTCTCCAGAAGAAATCTTTGAGCATAACGTATTAAACCTACATGAAATGGCTTGGGCTGGGATCTCCTGCTTGAGCAAGGGTTGGACTAGAAGACCTCCATGGTCCCTTCCAACTTCGTTATTCTGTTAAGATAATTAAGAACAACCGCCAGCTATTTAAAATGAATTGTGCTCTGCTGGCCTTCATTTTTAACACCACTTGAAAAAAATAATAATAACCATATCTACATTTTGTTCTCCTAGTATACTTTTGGGGAATTTTATGTAGGCAGATATGACAACAACTAGAAAGGTTTTGGTTAATATTTTATAAGTGCTCAAACAACAACAACAACAAAAATAACAAAACCTGCAGCTGGTTTAATATAAGGCTACTTGTATTGTATTTCTCCTATTATTCAATGCTTACTCCTACTTATAAAGAAAAACGAACTTTAACGCTAAAGTTCAAGTCTTCAAAAGCCATCACTCAATTCTTCCTGCTCTGGATAATGACACAATGCTAGAAAGGCTAATGTGACTTCAGGAGTCTAATTATCCAGATTCTCTGGTTTATATCTTTTTCTTAAAACATGTTACAATACCATTAATCTTTATTTTCTTTTTCTGGACTCAATTAATTGAGTCTTTAATCATGTAAACAATGCAGAGGAAAGCTTTCAGCTTTGTTAATTCAGAGGAGTTGCTATGTAAACAAGAACTGATCCAGAAATGGTCTAATCGTGGACTCATCTACACCTATTCATTTTTTATAATAAACCCACTAACAATAATGGGATTTAAAGGAGTAGTTTCCATACAACCATTGGATCCAATACAAACAATGACCAAACTGCTAATGGAATATTATCTAACTGTGTCAAGAAAATTTCCTTGAAGCTATAAAAAAATAGCTTTCTACCTATGGCTTAAAGCAGATTCATCAGGTTCATAATACTCCCCTCCCATAAAGAGGTGCACCTTAGCTACCCTTGTTTCCATGGAAACCTGAACAGATTTAGCAACTTTTGTGTAAATTAGGAAGTTCATTCCATTACTGTAGAAGATGCTACAACTGTTTGTATTAAGATACAGGAATTTCCCACTGATTTGAAAAAGGAGAAGTTGTTCATGAGAAGCTGTAAGGTGTATGTGTTCCATCTACATCTGGAAAATAATTCTGGATGTTGGCAACATTTGCCAAGAATTTTTTTTCCAAATTTGCTGGACAAACATCAAGTCCAATCTACCAAGCCATTGGTATATTACTGGCTTGGAGGATCTCATCTCTGGAAAGTATTTGGGAATAGCTGGAACAGGCTACATTTGGACACTGCTCCTTAAGTTCTATGGCAGAAAGGTATGGGTTGACTTGGAATTTATAGAAAGAGGCCAAGAATAGCTAGACAGGAGTACCTAGAACTGTCAAATATCTCCCTGCCTTGTAGACCTGTAATCCTGTAATCCTTACATTGCTGAACTCTTGTGGTTTGGCAAAATAAGGCAGGTCCAGTTCTCTAAGGTCCTAAGGGGTCCTACCAATATCTTGAAACTCTTCCAGATGCAAAGAACCTCTGTTTACTTGCCATCTGCAGTCCAGAGCATGGTATCACTCTCCTTGATGATCTGGCAGTGGTCTCGGGTTGATTTTGTATAACATAACTTAATCTATTCAATATTGCCCTGATCTGAATTCCTAATCCACCTCGAATTGTAGAAGAGCAGGCACAGGGCCAGAGGGAGGAGTTAAGCAAGTCATTAGACTAAAGCCTTTATGCTCCCACAATGTCCAATCCTTCTTCCACTGACTTATCTAGCACCAATTTAGTGTTGACTAGATTCTTGTCCATAGGCCTGAGTAATATATCTTCTTGGTTTCAATTTAACGTATGGGCCAGATTCTTTGTGCCTGAATACTAGATTTCTATAGAAATGGGGGAGACCTAGAATGCTTCAACCGTTGCTTTAACAGCATTTTAAATGAAGGTAATTTTAAAAAAGAAGCTCAACTATTATTTAGGACAGTTCCAGTAATAGATTGGCTTTGTCATAAAGCTTCAAAATTCTCTTGCTTAACCAAATTGCTAGAGTCTGTTTGAAGTATAGAGAAGATGTACATAAGGATAATGTCTTTGTACAATCATAGAAACCCTAACTTTATCTGGCAGTTATTATTTCACTGAAAATGAGTACATTTAGACAGAACAACCACTTTCTGAAGATGTCATGGCATCTATGGTGCCTTCAGAACGTATTCAGACCCCCTTGACTTGTGCCAATGTCATTATGCCACAGCCTGATTCCAGTTGTTGAAATTCATTTTGGACTCATGGAATACGTTCTGAATGGACTGTAGAATTAATACAGAAGATGGATATATTTTTCAGTCAGCGATCTTGAGACTAATTCCCCCCCTCAGTCCCAGGGAAATTTATTTCTACTAATCCTGCCAGAGAATTTTGATTAGCAAATCTGTTGGATTGATAAAAAGGGCAGAAACTTGGCAGTAGGAAGAACCAGGATTGAGATGCTTCCTTCTAAGATAGACACGGAACCAAAGTTAGACAATGAATGGCAGCAAAGTTCTGGCTTTTTAATAACAGTAAAATGTGGGTGAGAAGTTGGACTAGATGACCTACAAGGTGACTTCCAGCTCTGTTATTCTGTAAGTAAACCAAGAACTAGATCTGATTTGATTTACCTTTACTAAGAATTAAAAACGGTTAAAAGAATACTTTTTCCAGTTGTGTATTTCATAACTATGTTATTACAAATTACTCTTAGTTTAACTTCCACAGGTCCCTGGAAACCCCTTTCAGAGGTCAACTGCCAGCCAATATTGAGGAAGATCAAAGAGGACACTTCTTCTGTCCTGCTATAGTGCAGCTTATTATGAAAATGAAATGTTGGTCTATCATACAACATTTTGTGTCAGTAAGTGAACTCTATCCTCTTTTTCTGGTGTTCTAAACTCAGGGCTAATTAAAATTATAGACTCCCATGGAGAGGCCATCAAGAAAAGATCTTAATCATCATAATAGACCATCAGCTGAAGGTACCAATTGGCCACCTCCACTGGGTTCAGTGTGATCCTATGAAGGTTACCCATTTAGTTAATCTGGACCAACAGAAGTTTGTAAACAGACTCCTACAACAAATTTCTGGGTGTTCTAAACTCAAGACTAAATCTTGATCCAAGACACATTTCTATTAGATGTTGTTCTAAAAGTAATGGCACCATGCAAGACTGAAATAAATTGCAATCTGTAGCTGAATAAAGAGAGAGGGAGGGAGGGAGGGAGAGAGAGAGACAGAGAGAGAGAGGATTTCTCAGTATTTCTTCTCTAAATGTATCGAACTTTCCTTTCCTTCGCCCTAGTTGGCCAAGGATTACATGGGTGTGCAGTCCAACCCATTGAGAGAACATTCATGTGGGAAAGTGTAGCATGAAAGCAGGATGAAACTCTGGCTGGTCCCACCATTAATTGTTGATGGAGGAACAGGCCAAACTCCACCCGAAATTATGTGTTTGGGATCAATGGTGGTAGAGAAGCAGACCCAAGTGGAGAAGGGGGAGCTGAATCCAGATAGTCTTTGTCTGTTGAATGTAAAATGATGTTCCTCTTGTTGGCTACATATATTGGTTATGCAGCCTGAGGATAGGAAATTTAGCCACCGTTGGTAGCTAAAGAAAAAAAGGTGAGGGTAACAGACACCATGGGAAGTTAGGGTAAACAAAAATAGCCTTTAAAAATAAGTGCATTTATGCAAGTTAGTTCTGAAATAGGTCTCTGGATTTTAGTGGGACCTCCATTATTATTATTATTACCTTTATTGTCAGAGTACAACCTGTGTACAATGAGATTGGCTGAGCCTCCCTTTGTGCATTGACATAAACATGCATAAAGTTGCTACACAAGAAAGACAAATTTGTGTTCCACCCTACGTGTTCTATCATTGTCATGTTTCCATGAAAACCACTTGTCAGACAATTATTCACATGTTCTTTTCAGCCCTCAGATTATATAAAATATCCTAAAGCTGCCCCAAAAGCCTCTCTTTGGTGGTCCTGCAAGACTCTTGGAAAGCAAGCAAGCTAGAACTTCCAAACGATGCCCACAGTCAAGAAAAAATGAATATTTGCATCACATCCTTAATTCTTTCCTAGCTCAGGCCTTATAGCCTTTTTAAAGAGATTTCACTCTTGGAAAGCAAGGAAGTTGGTAGAACTTCCAAACCATCTCCCCAACCAAGAAAAAAACACAAATATTTGCATCACATCCTTCATTCCTCTTAAAATCTTAGCTTTAAAGAATTCTAGTTGGCAGCATGAGCTAAAATAAGCATTTATCAATAGCATTTAGACCAGGGGTCCACAAACTTGGCAACTTTAAGACTTGTGGACTTCAACTCTCAGAATTCTGGGAGCTATGCTGGCTGGAGAATTATGGGAGTTGAAGTCCACTGTTTGGAGACCTCTGATTTAGACTTATAGACTGCCCCCCATAAAATGCATTTTGAGTCATGCCTGCCTGATCACATCCCACCCCACCCCTTAATTCATCCAAGCATATGTTCCCGACCTTACAAGATCTCTCTGGACAAACAACACTTAGTTCACGGGGTAGAATACTGGAATTGTGTAAACAATCAGTGGAAACCACCGTAGCAGTGAAAATCCATCGTGAGTTATGGCGGGTACAGTCCAGCAAGAGCCAGTGGCCAGTTGGTCTCCACCCATATGAAAACATGGCTTGTTTTGCAAGACCCTCAAGGAAGGAATACGCCTCACACCACATAGACCTACAGATACAAGTTGCATGTCTGTACATACATAGGGGAAGTGTTACATTTAGTTAAAAGGAAGGCATATGATTAGGTTAGGCAATATTGGTGACGGATTAAGGTTCTTAGACGACGGTCCCTCCTCCTTCCCTTTTGGCTGCCGCCACCGGATCCGTGGGAGTCTCTATGGGTTTCTTTATTGCACACGGCGGCAGTAGTAGCCCAGGACTTTGCATTTCTCGCAGAGATGCTGAGGGTGTTCTTTGCTTTGATCCGAGACGTCCAGCCCATCGGGTTTTTCCAAGGGTCTCTGCATGGAGGAGGCAAGCACAGGGATTAAACCCGGACCCACGTTTTGCTGCTACCCCTCTGAATCCGGACAGGCATCAGGTTCTTGTTCAAGGGGCAGCTCAGGAAATGCCTACAGAACCTTCACAAGAAGGTTGCCCATGATTTAAAGCAGAGGTCTCCAAACTTGGCAACTTTAAGACTTGTGGACTTCAATTCCCAGAAGTTGAAGACCACAAGTCTTAAAGTTACCAAGTTTGGGGACCCCTGGTTTAAAGCATTCAATTAATCAGCACTATGTTTGACTGATTGGAGCTCATTATCAGACCATTCGTAAGTTATCTGAGGTCAACATCTCCTGCTCGTTTGGAGGTTCTAGCAGGAGATCACTGCCATGGCTTAGAATAATAACTATATTGTCACTTTGAATATATACTAATCAGCATAAAAGTCTGTAGAGATTCTCAGTCATCCAGGTCATGGTTGTCCCAAAGGTACTTTTTCAGGAGGCAACTGGACTTCCTTGTTTTTCCTTTTGAAGACAAAAAAAAACCAAGAAAGTTCAGTTGCCTCCTGGAAAAGCACCTTTGGGACAACCATGACCTGGATGACTGAGAATCTCTACGGACTTTTAGCTATACAATTTGGGGTGAAGAGCCTTGGAAGGAAGTGGGAGTAACAATGGATTTCCAGAGGAAAAATCGCAGACTATAGGAACCATTTGCGCTACTCAGGCGACCCTGAGGACACAGATTAACCTCCAAGTGCTTCAACGATCCTCTAAAACAGGGGTCTTCAAACTTGACAGCTTTAAGGCTTGTGGACTTCAACTCCCAGAATTCCTCCTCCAGCCATGTTAGCTCAGGAATTCTGGGAGTTGGTCCACAAGTCTTCAACTTGCCAAGTTTGAAGACCCTTGCTCTAAAAGGATGCAAATGACCAGCTGTCTGCAAGGAATATAAATCCTCCTATTTCCCACTATCCTGTCAGAGCTGAAGAAGCTTCTTGGATGAGAAGCAAAACGTCTTCAAAAGAAAAAACAAGAAAGTCCAGATACCTCCTGAAAAAGCACCTTTGGGACTAATTGGCATACATTAAAATGAAATTTCGCTGCATACAGTGCTCAAAGGGTCACCACCTCTGATATACACTACATAAACATAACACAATAAATAAATAAATACAAAATTATGCATATACCTCCATATATTATATGACAGCGAGAAACAATGCAATCTACTCCAGATGTATACTTGTACATGGCAAGGAAAATGAATCTTGCATGTTTACCAGATGGATAGCCTAGGGAACAAAGCTGTTACAGAATCTGATAGTCCTGCCAGAAATACTTTGAAACCTCCCCCCAGAGGGGAGCACCAGTAACATACCGTGGGGTGGGTGTGCGGGGTCTCTAACAATGCTTTGAGCTCTAAGCACACAGCACTTATAAGCAGCATCCTGAATATTGGGAAGCGAGCTTCCTATAATCTTCTCCGCTGTCCTCACCACTTTCTGTAGGAACTTTCTATCTGAGGCAGTGCTGCCACCAAACCAAACAGGGATGCAGTTTGTTAAAACGCTCTCAATCGTGCCTCGGTAAAAGGATTATTATGTGAAGAGTATCAATAGGGGGGTGTTCAATTTAATATTTCTTCTCTTGTAGTTAATACTGTCAATTAAATTGGGGCAATGGAACATTTTAAAATCAAATAATATCCCTCTTCTCTTTTCTTTCCCTCCAAAACTGAAGGCTTTTAATGGAAACAAGTTTTACACAGGCCCAAGTGATTTATTTTTTGGACATTAATTCAATTTCTAGAATTGCTGACACACTTGAAGTGATTGCTGGATAAAAGTAATGCAAGTAAACTTGCACACTAGAGTTAAATTAGTGAGTGAGTCAGTCAAACACAGTTTGACAGTTCCCATAAAATCATTCAGTCCAATTACCTTAAATTGTTCAATAAACATGTGCTTTTGGAAAACAGTAATACATATTGTTTATATTTTCCTCCTAATATGTTTAATTTACAGATTGGGCTATCATTTATCTAGAATATTTATGCATTTTACCATCTATTTTTTTTTAACGAACTCTAAATTCATCCAAAGAAAGATCATTGAACTGAACCAAACATCTGTATTTCACTTGTACTTCTTACTGTACAATAAACAACTATCCATCTTGAATAAATAATATAAAAAGCAGAAAAAGCCCAAAATCAAGAGCTATCAAGTTCTTATTATGTAAGATTTGAAGGCATCTTCTCTATATGGAATTGCTGCGATTTCTTATGACTGTCTACAGAAACATACCCCAATCCAAGTTTTCTCCCAAGTGTAAATCTCTGATGATCATGGCAGTCCTTTGAACATTTGTATTTCTGTTCTGCATTGCAAATTGTGGCTGTCCTGCATTTTTCTTCATGAGATGTCCTTGGTGCTCTCTTAGCTTGTTATTCCCAAATTATTTTTTTTCAAAATCCTTAGTCTGAAAGTTCATCTTAACATAATTCTTGTTTCGTAGATTTTCATGGGTATAGGTATGCAGGTCTTGGTGTGTTCAGGTCTTATCCTGTGTAAGATTGAGAATATGACGTTAACGAGGTCCCACTTGCCATCTTCAGGCTGGGCGGCAAAGCAAAGATTGAGCTGCCGTCTTTCTATAAATACTGGTGGGGAGGTGTGGTGTGCTGGCTCTGTTGTAACAACACAGCCAACCAGCCCACTTAGAACAGAGCCAGCACACCACACTTCCCCACTAGTATTTATAAAGAGACGGCAGCTCCGATCACGCTTTGCTCGCACAAGCATGAAGCCGAAAGTACCAGCCTGAAGATGGCGAGTGGGACCTCGTCGAAACGTCACCAAAATACTCTCAATCTTACATGGGATAAGACCCGAACACACCAAGACCTGCATATATATATATATATTTAATTATAGGAATACAACACGGTGCAGCCATTCTGGCATTACAATTGTTATACATATTCCTTCTTCACTCTTTACTCATCTTCTTTCCTTGCCCCTT
This sequence comes from Naja naja, assembly GCA_009733165.1. NCBI lineage: Eukaryota > Metazoa > Chordata > Lepidosauria > Squamata > Elapidae > Naja > Naja naja. Next base: position 92,515,709 of record CM019151.1, read on the forward strand.
TCTTCTTTCTTCTCTCTTCTTCTTCTTTCTCCTCCTCCTCCTCCTCCTTCCTCTTTCTCCTGTTTCTGTAATGTGTTTCAACAAGTCAGCAGAGCTCCAGCAGGATTTTTGGCACAACTTTACCAGATGGCGATCAGACAGCCTCAATGTCATTTGCAATGGGCCCTTTTCCTTTTGACCAGCTTTGAATTCATTGAAATCATCAGCGAAGCATTCTCCAAGATGTTTGCTGTGTGTCTCCAGTTAGATTCCCTTTCCCCCACCCGCTTTCGTTTTCTTTGCTCTGCATCTTCCAGGCTCTAAAGTCCGAAGTGTGTGTGATTCCTTGCTTAGAACTTGTTCTCTAGGAAACCAGGAAAGAGTTCCTTGGCATTCCACATCCTCTGCCTTCAAAGAACTGCCAAAAAAACCTTTCCCCCAATCCCTATTTAGAGAATCTGCAAGAGATTATCCTTCACTAAAAAGGATTTCCTTCCCCCTTTGTGTGTTCCGACAAAGGAAAGGGGAAATACACACACACACACACACACACACAACTTTAGTGATTGAACAATAAAGAACCTTCAGGTGTAATTTGGTCTACTCCAAAGCAGCTCTTTCAAAGGGTTTGCAGAAAGATGGGGGAAAAAATCAGGTGTGAAATTCACATCTTCTCCCAAATGCACCAAGTAAAACACCAAGTATTGGTTTAAATGACCCTAAATTTCAAATATTGATGCAAATCATATTACAGGTGACTTAGAACAATGGATTTAGTGACTTACATCACTGAAAAAAGTGACTTATGACCATTTTTTCGCACTAAACAACCGTTGCAGCATCCCCATGGTCAGGTGATCAAAATTAGGGTGTTTGGCAACTGGTTCATATTTATGACAATCACAGTGTCCCTGGGGGTCATGTGATCCCCTTTTGTGACCTTCTGACAAGCAAAGTCAGCGTGGAAGATGGATTCGCTTAGCCACCGGGTTACTGATTCAACAACTGTAGTGGTTCACTTAATAACTGAGGCAAGAAAGGCCGTAAAATGGGACAAAACTCACTGAACAAGTTTACCACTTAGCCAGAAAAATTTTGGGCTCCCCTGTAGTCATAAGTCGATTTACTGCACATTGTTTCATTTGAGTTGTCAGGGGAGGCGACTTATAAAGCCCTAAATGGCTTGGGTCCAGGGTACTTGCGGGAATGCCTCCTGCCAGTGTCACATTCCGATCGCCCTGTTAGCTCCCACAGGAGGGGCCTCCTTGGGATACCGTCGGTTAGGCATTGTCGACTTGCGGCTCCCAGGGCTAGGGCCTTCTCTGTGGGAGCGCCCACCCTTTGGAATCAGCTCCCCGTGGATCTCCGTTTGGCCCCTGATCTCCGCTCCTTCCGCCGGGACCTGAAGACTTGGTTGTTCCAACAGGCTGGCCTGGAATAACCTGGGTGGGGAGTTTTAATTGTTCTAACTTTAAGGTTTTATCGGTTTTATTGTATATTTCGGCTTGTTTGGATTTAATCTGTTTTTAGTTAAATTTTCTGTAAATATTTGTTGTTTTTATTGTTAGCCACCCTGAGTCCTTAGGGAGAAGGGCGGCATACAAGTCGAATAAATTATTATTATTATAAATAGTTGCATAGAAAAATGAATATTAACTCTCTCTTGGCAGCTCTCCAAGCCTGATAATGTCGGTGGTTGTAATTCACCCTTGAAAGACTGTTTGCTGGGACATTGCTGGATGTGAATGAGAGGAATTCACCTTAGCCAAATAAAAAGGGGTTTTGTCGGGACGAGGAGTTGGCTTCGTGATTTTGGGAAGCCTGGGTCAGAACACGAGCCATGAAGGCATCTTTGACCTGGGATCCTCCCTTAAGCCTCTACTTCTACCCTCTTTTGAACCCCATCCATACCTGCTTGTGAGGATAAACGTTAATATGGCACTTGATACATTCCTGTCCCATGTTGGCCCACGAGTTCCCACTCATCCATTTTCTCTTGCATTTGGGGCACTTATATTCTCCAAAGCAGCGTTTCTTCCCTTGGTATGGAGTCAAGCCTTCTCCTTTCGGACGAGCCTAAAAACAAGAGAGAGAGAGAGAGGAAACAACGTTAGTGTCAGGATTCCAGCGATCGCCCTAATTAAATCATGAGCCTCGAGCTAAACTTCAAAAAACTTCAAAGGATTTATTAGGAGAGACATGCTGGCATGACCTGTATGAAGCCAACTCTGAGATATGTAATTTACAATCACCTATGACCCTGTTTTCCCCACAACCCCACCCCTCTGGGTGTATCATAATTCAAATTGTCCAACGGAACACGTTCATAAGTTGGGTGTCCTCAGTCACACACTCCAATAGAGGATTTTCGGCCCAGAATACCCAGTTGCCTCTGTTACAATCTTTGTGAGATAAGCTTGGAATGTGCTTCTGAGTTCATTTGCCGTATGCTCCTTCAGGTTCCCCCAGAACTCGAAAGACGAATGCATTTTCTTTGCGGAACAAGAAGAATAGCGACTACATTAGAACAAGTTCAATCAGTTTGGAAACTGAAAGGAACACGCAAATTGCTGAATTGTTTGCTGCCTTTGGGTTTGTTTATCTTTCAGCTCTCCTGAGATCTGAAATGCATCTCTCCTTGTATTTCTGACTTCAGGAAAATTGTGCTTTTTTTCTTTTCAGCTATGCTTTTTGAGTTGGCGTAATAAAGGTTTTAAGGAAGGTTCAACTGAGACTAGTATATTGGACTGACAGTGTCAGCTAAAAGTTTAGAGCAGGGTGTCCTTTCTCTATAGAAGAATAAGTAGAAGTAAAAATGGGGGAAGATAAACATCTTGCGGTTAATGTAACCTTTGAGTAAATGCATTAATAGGATTATACTCTCAACGTGTCAAGATACTATGTGTGAAAGACTGAGAATACTCAGAATAATATAGGAGCAATAACATGATATATTTTGGAAAGTGCTTCAGGAAGGATCCAAAGAACTTAAGTGCAATCCAGGACAGCAGCATTTACTCTCTTTCCTTTTTTAAAATATAGATTAACCTTCCAGTGTATTTATTAATAGAGATATAAATTCAGTTTACAGTATACCTTGCCTACTGACCATAGGGAAGAGCTGAAAAACAAAGATTGGCAATCTTAAATTTGTGGACTTCAACTCCCAGAATTCTCCAGTTGGCTGACTGAGGAATTCTGGGAGTTGAAGCCCACAAGGCTTAAATTTGCCAAGCTTGGACACCACCTGGTTTAGAGGTAACATTTTGCATCTCTCTGCTGTCCTCAAGTGGTAAACTGGATTCTATATTTTACAGGAAGGAAGGAGGGAGGAAGGAAGGAAATGGAAAAAGAAAGAGAAAGATGTTTAAAGATATTCTGTGGCTGGCAGAGGCCACATTTGAACCAAATACACTGAAAAATACATTCCTTTGATCAGTTTCAAAGTCGGAGTTGAAACAAAACTGGCCTTCAGAGATTGTTAATGATGGAATTTCTTTGAAGGGGATTCAAACTCTATGGTGCATTTCAAAAGATAGCCGCTTCCATTTTTCCCAATTGCCGGAAAATGCAGTGAAGTTTTCCTTCCTGCAATTAGCCATCTTTCTTCCCCTATTCCTTGGCTTCCTTGGTAATTTCACCCACGGTGGAAAATTATTTTTGGCTTCCCCACTTTTCAGCCACAGAATATTTGTGCCAAATGCAAAAGTTAAAACCCTTGGTGGACTTTGGCAGTAGCTCCTGCCATTCCTTTGCATCCACCAATCAATGCCAGACTTTTCCTTTAGCAAAAATTCTGGATCAAATATTCCCATAATGCTGACTCTCTTTTCCAAGATCCCAACAGCAGCTGGATTTAGAGCCTCAGATCAATTGTTCTCTTGGACATCTCTTTATTTTGTGACATGGATGGATCCTAATTTACACTGACATTTGTCCAAGCAACAAATCCTTTCCAAAATGATAACACCCATATTTCCACCCCAGGCACACCCCCAAGCACACTCACTGGAGATCTTATTCCCAAAATTGTTGGTAACATGACCCAAATGGATCAAGGTCCCTTTGTGACCCATTTACACAATTCCCTTTCTTTTTTTAAAAAATAAAGTTTTAATAACTTTCTATTGTTTACATTTTTTGTTAGTGCTTAATAAATATTGTGTTCTCTGGGTTATTTTATTTGCATTACATTCTTAATCTGTTTATTTGTTCATCATGATTTCAATTATTGAACAACTGTGAGCTGGACATCCTAAAACCTGCAGGTTTCTTGAGGCTGTCCAGAGTTAAGTGTTCATGATAGAAATTACACAGTAGCTTCAGACAGTCACATTAGTGCCCGATCAAACTAATTCAAATTCAGATTTTATTATGATTATTTTAGCAATCTCCTTGGAGTAAAAGCTACCTGAGGAAAAGTCAGTTTCCCTAAAATCAGCTGATACCAAAAGAGGGACATACAAAGATGTCCTCACCAAATTCTTATCCCAATACATATCCCTATAGTATATTATCCCTGAACATTGAAATTATGTTTATTGTGACTGTTTTGATATCCATCTATCACTATCATGAATCTGTCTATCACCTTGAAAACCATCTTATTCATTTGCCGACATTTCTGTTTTCATGAAACCCATAAATCAGGTAAACATCTTGGGGGAAAAAAAGAACTTATTTGGGAATGATTTAAATAGACACATTATTTGCAATGCCTGGAAATTCCCAACCCAGATCTCTGAAAAACATCTTGAAAGATTATCTTGAGAAATAAATATCTTGAGAAGTAAAACAAAGAAAAGGAGAGTCAACCTCTTTTCCAAGGCACCAGGAAGGCAAGACAAGAAGCAATGGATGGAAACAAAGAGAGAAGCAATCTAAAATGAAGGAGAAATTTCCTCACAGTGAGGACAATCAACCAGTGGAGCTGCTGGCCTTCAGAAGCTGTGGATGCTCCATCGCTAGGGGGTTTTAAGAAGAGACTGGACAACCATTTGTCAAAGAGGTATAGGACAAGGGTCTTTAAGTTTAAGACTTGTGGACTTCAACTCCCAGAATTCCTGAGGTAATAAGACTGGAGGAGGTATTCTGGGAGTTGAAGTCCACAAGTCTTAAAGCTGTCAAGTTTGAAGACCCTAGTATAGGATCTGCTGCTTGAGCAGGGGGTTGGACTAGAAGACCTCCAAGTTCCCTTCCAACTGTTATTCTGAAAAGTCCAAATGGCAAAAAAAGACAAGAAAGGGGAAAAAAAAGACAAATAACCTTTCCCACTGCCCCATTTTCTTCAGCCACTGGAGACATCACTGCAACCTTGTATAACAAGTTCTCTCAAGACTATGTCTCATGGCAGCTTGTTGTGCACCCCAAAGCCTTAGACTCCTTACCTTTCTAGAAGATGAGACCTCTTTCTCAGAACCTTTGGAGACTGGCATGGTGCTAGTATGCTCTTTTAAAAGGTGTTCTTCAGAGAAGAAGTGGAAGAAGTGAAATTTATTGGACGAGAAGTCACCTCAGGACCTCCAGTTGATGGGAGACAGAAGGATTTCAGATCTCCAGAGGAAAGCCCGAAGCTCTTCAGCAAACTGGTGGCTGAAGAATCCAGAAAGAGACCCCAAGCAATGAAGGAGACATCAGTCTGGATGTCTATTTAAAGTGTCTGAAGCCCAGGAAGTTAACAGGGAGGAGGGAGGGCGTAACACAGTTTCAGTTAACAAACTGAAAGAAAGAGCTGAAAATGAAACAAGCACAAGGGAGGAGAAATGAAAGTGAATACTTAAAGAGAAGCAAGAAGAGAAAACAATTAAGTAAGAAAGGTAGAAGAAAAGCAAAAAGAAACTTAGGAAGAAAAGAGAGTGGGGAACGAGCTGGTATAGAGATTTAACACACACTATATATATACATATACATACATATATACATATACATATATACCCACACATACACACACACACATACATATACACACACACATATATACATATATATACGAATGTTTTTTGTAGATTTTCATGGGTACAGGTATGCACACTATATATAGACATATACATTCATTCATTCATTCATTCATTCATTCATTCATTCATTCATTCATTTATTGGATTTCTAACCCACCCCATCTCCCGAAGGACTCAGGGAGGCGTACAATCATAAAACAATACAAATATACAATTGAAAAAATATTAAATAAGAAACCCAATTAAAGCTAAAAATAATAAAACCATTGTCTAAAAAACTCCCCTCCCCACTCTCAGCCCAGGTCAGCAAGTTGGAACAACCAGGTTTTGAAGCCCCGGCGGAAGGAGTGGAGGCCAGGGGCCACCCGAAGCTCCAGGGGGAGCTGGTTCCACAGGGTGGGTGCTCCCACAGAGAAGGCCCTACCCCTAGGGGTCGCCAGCTGACACTATCTGGCTGATGGAACCGCAAGGAGGCCCACTCTGTGAGAGCGCACAGCACGATGGGAAACAGTTGCTGGCAGCAGGGTCTCCCATAAATATCCAGGTCCTAAGCCATGAAGGGCTTTGTAGGTTAACAGCAGCACCTTAAATCTCACCCAGAGGGCAACCGGTAACCAGTGCAGCTCACGCAGGAGGGGTGTAACATGGGAGTATCGGGACACTCCCATCACAACCCGCGCCGCTGCATTCTGGACAAGTTGAAGCCTCCGGGTGGTCCTCAAGGGCAGCCCCATGTACAGAGCATTGCAGTACTCTGAACGGGAGGTGACGAGTGCATGAGTGACCGTACATAGGGCATCTCGATCAAGGTAGGGGCGCAACTGGTGCACCAGGTGAACCTGGGCAAATGCTCCCCTGGCCACGGCTCCCACCTGCTCCTCTAAACTGAGCCGTCCATCCAGGAGGACGGCCAAGTTGCGCACCCTATCTACGGGGGGGTAACACTTCCCCCCCCATAACTAGAGGTGGAATATCCTGGACAACTCGAGATGCCGGTATATAAAGCCACTCGGTCTTGGCCAGGTTGAGCCGGAGCCTATTCCTCCCCATCCAGACCCGCACCGCCTCCAGGCACCTGGACATCACATTGAGGGCATCACTGGGTTGGTTAGGGGTGGAGATAAAAAGCTGGGTATCGTCAGCATACTGATGATACCTCACCCCAAAACCATGGATGATCTCACCCAATGGCTTCATATAGATGTTGAACAAAAGGGGTGAAAGAACCGACCCCTGAGGCACCCCACAAAGGAGGGACCTCGGGGCCGACTCCTGGCCCTCCATCAACACCATCTGTGTACGGTCTGAGAGGTAGGAGGAGAACCACCACAGAACGGTGCCTCCCACTCCCAGCCCCTCAAGCAGTCGCAGTAGGATACCATGGTCGATGGTATCAAAAGCCGCCAAGAGATCTAACAGGACTAGGACAGAGGAATGACCCCTGTTCTGTGCCCTCCAGAGATCATCCACCAGTGCGACCAACGCCGTCTCGGTGCTGTACCCGGGCCTGAAGCCCGATTGGTGCGGGTCTAGGTAATTGGTTTCTTCCAGAAACACCGGGAGCTGCCGAGCTACCACTCTGTCAACAACCTTCGCCACAAAGCGAAGGTTGGAGACTGGATGAAAGTTGTTTAAATTAGCTGGGTCTAAGGCAGGCTTCTTGAGGAGGGGCCTCACCACTGCCTCCTTCAAGGCAGCGGGGAAAGATCCCTCACTCAGAGAAGCATTAATCACTGCCTGGAGCCAGCCTTGTGTAACCTCCCGGGCGGCATACACCAGCCAGGAGGGACACGGGTCCAATAAACACGTGGCAGCACTCAGCTTCCCCATGATCCTGTCCACCTCATCAGGAGTCACAGGGTCAAACTCCTCCCAGATGAAATCTCTAAGACCCACCACATCACTCCCATCGGACCCTGACCAGTCGGAGTCCAGACCAGCCCGGATCTGAGCAATCTTGTCCGTCAGATGCTGACTAAACTCCTTGGCCCGTCCCTGCAAAGGGTCCTCCCCACCCTCTGGTTAAGGAAGGAGCGGGTGACCCTGAACAAGGCAGCCGGGTGATTATCTGCGGACCCAATGAGAGCGGAGAAGTAAGCACACTTCGCCACCCTCATCGCAGCAAGATAAGACCTAATATAGGTTCTTAACTGCGATTGGTCAGATTCAGGCCGACTGGATCTCCAACAGCTCTCTAGGCCTCTCCTCCGATGCTTCATCTCCCGGAGCTCCGCAGAGAACCAGGGAGCCGACCGGGATCTGCATCGGGTGAGAGGCCGCAAAGGAACAACTCGGTCAAGCGCTCTGGCGGCTGCCGTCTGCCAGGCGTCCACCAGGGTCTCAACCGAGCTGTGGGCAACGGAGGTCAGGATTTGCCCAAGTGCCATCTGGAACCCTTCCCAGCAGCGAGGGGTGCATTTCGGAAGGTCAGCCGCAGGAGGGAATGATCGGTCCATGGCAGGGGAGTAACAGTTGGATAACCCCCTCCCAGATCAGGCCCCTCCTCAAGAAGCCTGCCTTGGACCCAGCTAATTTAAACAACTTATATGTATATACATATACATATATACCCCACACACACACACACACATACATATACACACACACACATATATACATATAAATGTTTTCATAGATTTTCACGCGTACAGGTATGCAGGTCTTGGCGTGTTTGGGTCTTTTCCTGTGTAAGAGTGAGAGTATCTTGGTGACGTTTCGACGAGGTCCCACTCACCATCTTCAGGCTGGTGCTTTTGGCTTTGTGCTTGTGCGAGCAAAGTGTGATCGGAGCTGCTGTCTCTATAAATACTGGTGGGGAGGCGTGGTGTGCTGGCTTTGTTGTAAGTCGGTTGGTTGGCTGTGTTGTTACTTCTTGATTGGTTGATGGAGTTGATGTTTGCAGATTGGTTGGCTTTTTCGTAAAACCCTGTGTGGCTGAGGTACTGGCTGTGTGTCTCTCAGCCTTTTGTGTTGTAACGACCTGGGTAATGGGCTGTGTGATGACCTTCTGAGTTCTATTGTTGTGACATCCTGGGTCTTGTGCTGTAATCTCCTGGGTTGTTGGCTGTGTTGTAACATCCTGAGGTTTTGTGGTGTAACCTCCTGAGTTCGGTGATGTGATATCCTGAGCGGATGGCTGTGATGTAACATTCCAGGCTTTGGTTTGGCTCCGAGTTTGAGGTCTGGCTATGTGTTCATGGCATGTGTCAATTTGCTTAGTTTGCGGGTCGGAGAGTGTAGCAGCTGGTGATGCTGCCGTGGTCTGGTTTCTGGACAGTGGTTGTCTTTCGTCTATGGGATGGGTTTGGGTTTGAGTCTGGTGAGGGAGATTGGTGGTGGCGTCATGTGTTGTTTTGGGTCCAGTGTTGGTTTTCATGGCTGGGACTCATTTGTTGATTAGGGCTAGTTTCCAGATGTCTGGTAGGCGGGAGGTAGCATCCCATTTATTCATGTTATGGGGGTGTTTCTCTATTTCGATGGCTTCTGGGGTTGATTAAGGTTACAGGGTTCATTTGAGGTCAACCCAAGTTTCTTTGGTCAATTACAGTTACAAAGGTCATTTGAAGTCAATTCAAGGGTCAATTAAGGTTACAAAGGTCATTTGAGGGCAACTCAAATAATTCTGGATTTAATTAAGGTTACAGGGGTCATTTGAGCTTAACTCAATAGTCCAAAGGTAATTTTTGGGTCAATTAAGGTTACAAAGGTCCTTTGAGGTCAACTCAAACTTCCAGAGGTAATTCTGAGGTCAATTAAGGTTACAAAGGTCATTTGAGGTCAACTCAAGCTTCCAGAGGTAATTTTGGCATCAACTAAGGTTTCAAAGATCATTTGAGGTCAACCCAAGCTTCCAGAGGTAATTCTGGGGTCAATTAACATTATAGGGGTCATTTGAGGTCAACTTATCCTTCCAGAGTTAATTCTGGGATCAATTGAGATTACTGGGGTTATCTGAGGTCACCTCAAGCTTCGAGGGGTAATTGTTGGGTCAATGAAGGTTATAAAATTCTTTTGAGGTCAACTCAAATTCCCAGAGGTAATTATGAGGTCAATTAAGGTACCAAAGGACATATAACATCAACTCAAGCTTCCATGGGTAATTCAGGGGTCAATTAATATTCCAGGGGTCAATTAACATCCAGGCAAACTTCCAAAGGTAATTTTGAGGTCTTGTAATGTTCCAACTGTCATTTGAGGTCAAATCAAGCTTCTAAGGGTAATTTTGGGGTGAATTAAGGTTGCAGCGGTCATTGGATGTCAACTAAAACTTCCAGAGTTAATCGTGGGGTCATGTAAGATTCCAGGAGTCATTTGAGATCAAGCTGCCAGGGATAATTCTGGGGCCAATTATGGCTCCAAGAGTCATTTGAGGTCAAGAGGTAATTGTGGGGTCAGTTAAGTTTCTCACTCCTGCCATCTAGTAGCCATCTGAGGTTCTGCAGTCTATATCTGGTAGCCCCAAACTCCACTCTTACATGGCAGAAATAATAAAAAAGGAATTCAATTAACTAATTTTAATGAACTCAATTAACCCAGAAAGCTTCTGCAAGCACTTGCTCCTGTTTTTGGAAGCCCAGTTTCCCTTTCTGCTGACTTTCTTTCAGAAACCAATTCTGCCAAAGATTTGTGTCTAACTGACACCATCTCTTTGATAAATGAAGACAATGGGCCTAAGCTCTTGTTCCATTTCAGGCCTCGGTTGAGGATTACATTTTGGGTTATTTTGGTCTTCCACTCCCTCACAGCTGTTCCTTTCTTCCATTCTTCCATAATTAGAAAGAGGAAGAGGAGGAGGATGGAAGAGGATGATGATGATAATGGAGGAGGAAGTGGAGAAGAGGAAGAACATGAGGAGGAGACGAAGAAGAAGAGGAAGAAGATGAGGAGGACAGGAGGAAGAAGAAGAGGAGGAAAAGCAGGAGGAGGAGAGGAGGAAGAGCAGCAGGAGGAGGAAGAAGAAGAAGAGGAGGAAGAAGAGGAGGAGAGGAAGAAGAGGAAGAGGAGGAGGAAGAGCAGGAGCAAGAGGAGGAGAGGAGGAAGAAGAGGAAGAGGAGACGAGGAGGAGGAGGAAGAGCAGGAGGAGGAGAGGAGGAAGAAGAAGAGGAGGAAGAAGAGCAGGAGCAAGAGGAGGAGAGGAGGAAGAAGAAGAGGAGGAGGAAGAAGAAGAGGACGAAGAGCAGGAGGAAGAGAGGAGGAAGAAGAAGGAGAGGACGAAGAGCAGGAGGAAGAGAGGAGGAAGAAGAAGAAGAGGACGAAGAGCAGGAGGAAGAGAGGAGGAAGAAGAAGGAGAGGATGAAGAGCAGGAGGAAGAGAGG